>OVBA01003764.1:0-26389 GCA_900406435.1 Lepidium aucheri
GTTCATATACTCGTTTGTCACCATTCCGGTTGAATCTCTATGCATATACATTCACTTCCATAGCTCGAATATATCACCACCCGACGACATTTTTTTTTTGAATTTTTTTTCTCTTTTTTTTTGTTGTTTTGGATTGTGAGTTATGAGAAGAGATATCCACCTTATATAGGCATAATTTACTAATGATTTTACAACACCCATAGGTGTACGAGTAATTTACAACGTTTGTACCTAACTACAAATATCTAATTTCAAATTTCGTCTTTAAATCGTTGTAAATATTTTTAGGGATGACTTTACAAGGAAACTTTTTATTTGGAGAAAAATTTACAATGAATATTATATTTGTACCAAACACACATTTGTATGTGAAAAACGTGGTTNCTAAAATGTTGTAAATTTGTCGTAAATAAAAGTCGCTGTAAATTCGTTGCAACTTAGGGACGGTTTTACAACGAAATTTATCTAACATGTTAATACGTTGTACTTTCGTTGTAAATTGCCAACTGTTTTACAACAAAAATTTGCGTTGTAAAGTTACAACGCTTTTACAAAGAAACCATTTTTCGTCGTAATAGCATTGGCAACCGATCCCTAAACTCTACCGTCCCTAAAACGTTGTAAAATTGCGTTGCTAATTTAATGTTTTGTTGTAGTGCTTATAAAAACCAGTGAAGAGAAGATTCAAGAGTTCAACTCACAAGAATGGGTTGTCATGTTTTAAATTAGTCAAAGGCTTTAATGGCACCGTGCATTTTCTGTGGTTATATAAACTCTAGCTTCTAAGTTGTAATCTTCATCAAACTTTCTTATTTTCTAACAAAACTTCACGGTTTGATCATTGAGGTTCTCCTCTAGCTTGCTAGTTCTTTGGTGTGTAATATCCAGATTATTAGTGAGATTTTAAAGACTAAGATCTTACACAACTCTTGGTAGTTCGATTCAATCCATCTCTATTTATACTCATTCCATTCTGACCATTCAACTTCCATTTCATTCCGCTGCCACCAAATCGCTTCCATCATTCATTTGTGGTTTCTTTGAGTTAAGTCTCACATTTGCTTGGCTCCACGACATCACCAGCCACCGGAAAACCCATCTACATATTCCTTAAGACGCGCCTTTTCAACTTCCATCCATCTAGTTTGGTCCGGGTTTTGTCCATTACAGCTTGAGTGCATTCCGGCTTGATCCTAATCATCCATTAGGATCATATCAAAACTTCCTCCAGGTTATTCAAATAATGATTCTAAAAAGGTTTGTTGTCTCAAAAAGTCTCTATATGGTCTCAAACAAGCTCCGTGTTGTTGGTTTGCAAAGTTGTCTGAGTCTCTTCTCAAATTTGGTTTTGTTCAAAACAAGAATTCGTTGTTCTCTTACCATTATGGTGGTTCATGTGTGTATGTGCTGGTCTACGTTGATGACTTGGTGATTAGTGGTAATGATTCTGGCCTTATCTTTAAGTTTAAAACTTACATGAACTCTTGTTTTCGTATGAAAGACCTTGGTGTTTTGAAGTACTTCTTGGGATTAGAGATTGCAAGGAGTACATATGGTATTTATGTGTGTCAACGTAAGTATGCATTGGATATCATCACCGAGTGTGAATTTACTGGTTCTCGTCCATATGACACGGTTATAGAACAAAATCAAACTCTGGCATGTGAAGTGGTGAGTTCTTTGATGATCCTTCTCGATATCGATGTTTAATTAGTCGTCTTGTCTACTTGTCTATTACTCGACCAGATCTGAGCTATGTGGTACATCTCCTAGCTCAATTTCTTGCAAGTCCTCGGAAGAAACATCGGAATGCTGTCGCACAAGTTTTTTGATTTCTCAAATGCATTCTTGGACAAGGTGTTTTCTTTAGTTCTCGAACTAATCTTCATGTTACTGCTTATTGTGATGCGGATTGGTCCGCTTGCCCTCTCATGAGCCGGTCTTTGACGGCTTATGTCGTTCTTTTAGGAGGTTCTCTTATCTCTTGGAAAATAAAGAAATAGCCTATAGTGTCTTGCTTTTCTGCTGAAGCCGAATATCAAGCCATGTCCTACACCTACTCAGAAATTCAGTGGCTCCTTGAACTCTTGCCTATCTTTGGTGTTCCTCATCCTGAAACGGTCATATTTTTTTGTGATAACAAGTCAGCACTTCATATTATGATGAATCCGCTGTTTCATGAACGCACTAAACACATTGAGAATGATTGTTACATCATTCGAGATGCTTTTCAGGATAGTATACTTGCTCTAGCACATGTCCGAACAACTGAACAACTTGCTGATCTCCTCACCAAATAACTTGTTTATGTTCAATTCCATTATTTACTTAGTAAGATGAGAGTTTGTGATTTTCACTCGACATCTAGAAGAGGAGTGTTAGGCGATTTGATATTGGTTTATTATGTTTGTTTCGGTTATATATTTGGTTAAGTTATTTCTTTCTAAATTAAGATTTGAAAAACTTATATATTGTAATCTAATATAACCAAGTAACTCAGAATAATATTTTCTTGACAAGCATCAATTAAAAGAAAAACACAAATAAAATGGAAAAAAAACTCGATCCGATTACCGTCAATTTCGGTGAACAAAATAGAATAATCAAAAAATATTACAACAACAACAGTTAGTTTTACGAATATGTTGAGCATGGACCATATGATAACGTTGTCAAAAACGCTGTTTGTTATTATTTTAGTGTATATTGTTATATGTTTTTTGTATAATGAAGTAATTACTCTTACATATTTGTAGTTGAAAACTTGAAATGATTATGTAAATATATAGCTTACAATTGTTGACCAAAAAAAATGTAGCCAACAATTTTATTAAAATTTATATGGTACGACGTTTATTATTATCACATGTGCAGGTAATTATCTCACTTAATGATTTCATTATATAATTCTTACAATTTATGTTTGTTTTTTCGAAATGATATGGTCTGCCACCCATATGCATCCAATTGTCACACTTAAATATTTGATTAGACAATTAATATAATTCTTAGGAAGACTTTATTGTATATAGTTTGTTTACAGTTTCTAGAATACTAAAGAATCAAATAACATAGGGAAAAAAAAAACAGTAAGAGTTACATCGGGTCTACAGATTGGTTTTGTATATTTTTTTTTTAAAAAAAGAGAAAAATATCTTTTATATACCATTTGAGTTTAAAATTATCCATAATATATCTTTTTAAAACTTTATAGGAAATATATTTTTTGATGGACATTATCAACATTTATGTCTCCCATGGATAGGATTTTGTCTTCGATCGATATATATAGTAAATAATTCGCTATATATATATGTCTTTCGGAGACAAATTCCTGTCCACGAAAAATATAAATATTGATAATGACAAAATTTGAAAATGTATATTGTGGATAATTTTAAACTCAAAAAGTATACATGAGACAATAATTCTTTTTAAAAATTGGCTTTTGGAGGATAAAAGATCAATTTGACAAGTACCACACCCATGTATATTAGAAGAACCTTCTCAAATTGGAGGAAGAGAACTCCACAACTTTTACCATTGAAGATATTTGGCAAGATGTTATTCCAATGAACGTTCAATGTTAACAAAAAAGTTGAACTATGAAAACCATACAAGTATCACTAAGATATATTTTAAAGTCATTGTATCGAAGAAAGGATGGTTAAAAAAGAATTACAAAAGTTTGTAAATAAATAATAGTAGAGTTTTTTTTATCAAAAAATATTTTGGTCGAATCCAACAAATTTCACAGATATATAAAAGTTCGACAAAGACATACATATTATTTTAAACATTTAGACTTTGACCAAAATATTTAACATATCATAGCACAAAAAACCTCGCATCATCTAACTAACCCATAATCAATGCTTCAAGTTTCAAACGGAAATCAAATCCAAATATCTATGAATTTATATTTTAAATCTAGATTATCAGTCATCTATTCGGTCATCACCACTAGAACTTATGTTCTCAAGAAACATTTTGCACAAGGGTGTCGATAGACCACAAATCTCTTGGAAAATTTGTTAAAAAATTTCGAAAAAATATGCTCTCTCATTTAACAAAACTGCATGAAAATCTCAAAACATATTAATTGTTTATTTATTTATTGTTAATTAGAAACATCGCTAGGTTGTAATTATGTTAAAGAATGTGTGGATCCCTTGAATTCGACATAATGGTCTTGTGTAAAGTTGTAAACTAATGGTAGCAATTAATAAGCCGTACCTCTTGTCGCCGAAAGCACATGACTCTGCAAGGCTTGGTGGTTTCTAGGCTCGATCAAGGTGAAATGAGATAATTGTAATTGTAATCTATAATAATATATTTATATAAGGTAGGCAGATCTAATGATATAACGTAGAGAAAATTGATTCGACAAGAGAGCAATAGCTGGCGGCTGATATAATATGATTGGAATAATGTCATATGATGATATTCAGATCAAACCTTCTTATCATACGCGCTTATTCTTTTTTTATTTATGCTCTACTTGAGTTCTAATTTGATTTCAAAAAATTATGTTTAATATACGTGATATTGTTAAGAGTTTAAAAATTTGATTACAGATTGGGTTTTTATTAATTTAATTGTTGAAAAATAATATATGAAATTTGATCTAATTATATTCAGAACTTATTATCCAAAGAATATTATATGGAAAATTTTGAGCATTCCAAGGTGAATTGAGTTGTAGAAAAATTAGACTTGGGCATTCGGGTGACCAATCAATTATTGGTTTGGGTTCTTCGGATTTTCGATTTTTCGGTTTCAAAATTTAAGGTCTATTCAATTATTATTAAATTTTGGTCTAGTTTCAGTTTAATTTCAGAATTGTATAATATTAACATATTTGGTTTCAAGTTATCTCACTCAAAATACAGATTTATAGAGAGTTTTTAGTTTAAATAATTTCATTGGATAGGTTTGTGTTCAGATATTAACTTAATATCTTTGTAACTTTGAAATATAACTTGTAATAAAAAACTATTCGATTATTTAAATACATTCAAAATCTAAATAGTTAGGTTGAATGGGTCTGAATTCCAGTTCTGACTTGGGTTATAACTTATGCCCACGGCCAAGAAAAATAGTCAGTCGTGCTGACAAAACAGTTAAATATTTTAATAAATAAATATAGGCGGCGACTTTTCGAAAAACAAAGCAAAGTTAGCCAAAAGACGTGTAGAATCGTCTCCATTAATGTCGCAGGTTATGTATGAATCATATATAATATGACTGTAACCTTTGACCCATAATCTTCGCATTTCACATTTCTGATTTGCTTCTGGTGATTCTTTCTTTCTCTATCTCATTGTTGTTTCTATTCCTGAGATATCACCTGCTATGCTAATCTCGATGTAAAATCTATGTATTTTTTTAATATATATATTATGTTTATTTTGCCTCTTCTGCTTGTGGATCTAAATAAGCTTACGATGCATTTTAATCACTGGTGTTAAATGAAAGAGCTAGAATCTTTTTCTTCTTTATTTTTTTGGGTACATATGCAACTTGAGATCAATCTCTTTTTGTCATTACAAGAAAAATCTCATCACTTTTTGGTTGTTTATTGAATTCTGATTTTTCTCTTATTTAGATAAGAAATATTATGTCTTTCTATTTTCTGATACAACCAAAGAAAATTTGTATTGCTTCTAATTAACTAAAAATAAATACAGGCACTATGAAGTTTATTCTCTATATATATAACTGGTGGAACGAAGATATATCTTATATGTTATAGCTTCCTTATACTGGTTAGGTCATCTGAAACATAGTTGGAGTCTTTGAGTCAGTGGTTTAAGATATGGAGGAAGAAAGAGTTAAATGTTCGAAGAGGCCATTTCAAGGTATCGTACAAGATCTCAAAGGAAGAGCCTTGTGTTACAAGCAAGACTGGGTCGCTGGTCTTCGTTCTGGTTTTGGGTACGTAAAATTGGATTCTTATTGAGTCAAATTGAAAGACAGAACAATAAGTCTGATTATGTGTCTGTTTTTACAGGATTTTAGCACCTACGACTTATGTTTTCTTTGCCTCTGCACTTCCTGTTATTGCTTTTGGAGAACAACTAAGTCACGACACAGGTCTATATCTTAAAGTTGTCAACTTTCTTTTAGTTTATTACACTGTGTACTCTGGTCTTCAAGCTGCACACGTTTGTTTTGGTCTTTTTGTTAGTTATGATGCGTTATCTGAATTCAAATTTGGGGGAATTATAGAGGGTACGTTGAGCACAGTGGAAACTCTAACAGCAACAGCGATATGTGGAGTGATACACTCGATATTTGGAGGACAACCTTTGCTGATACTTGGAGTTGCAGAACCAACTGTCTTAATGTATAAATACTTGTACCACTTTGCTAAAGGTCAATCAGAATTGGGTGAAAAACTCTACTTAGCTTGGGCTGCTTGGTAATTACTCCAACACAACTTTACTTAGTCTTAATGTTTTCATTTGAAGTTATGGTTTTGTTGGCTGTTAAAATTGAAGGGTTTGTGTGTGGACGGCTTTGTTACTCTTCTTGATGGCTATATTCAACGTGGCTTATATCATAAACCGGTTCACGAGAATTGCTGGTGAGCTGTTTGGTATGTTGATCTCCGTTCTGTTTCTCCAACAAACCATAAAGGTATCATCATCAATACCAAAAAGCTTCAACTACCTCATAATTGTGACAATAAGTCAAAAAGTATATATCACTCATATGAATTAATAGGGAATGGTGAGCGAGTTTGGGGTTCCTAAAGGTGAAGACTCAAGACTTGAAAAGTATCAGTTTCAGTGGCTCTACACAAATGGACTTCTCGGCCTTATTTTCACCTCTGGCCTTGTCTACACTTCTTTAAAGAGCAGAAAAGCCAGGTCTTGGAGATACGGAACAGGTAAGAGAGACTTATCTTCTCATGCTTTTGATTGTGGCCACTGGTCATATTGGTCTCAAATCAACGAAGAGGCCTTAAAGTTTCTGATTTGTTGGTAAAGGATGGTGCCGAAGCATTATTGCAGACTACGGCGTTCCATTGATGGTTGTGGTTTGGACAGTATTATCTTTCAGTACGCCAGCAAAACTCCCCTCTGGAATCCCCAGAAGACTCGTTAGTCCTCTTCCATGGGACTCTGCTTCTTTAACACATTGGACTGTCATCAAGGTTACAACAAAACTACACTTAAGATCATCTTGGTTCATCATCATCTGAAACTCTTTAACACTCGTCTTTGTTTTCTACAGGACATGGGAAAAGTCTCTCCAATCTACATATTTGCAGCGTTTATACCGGCAGTAATGATTGCAGGTCTCTATTTCTTTGACCACAGTGTTGTCTCACAGCTTGCGCAGCAGAAGGAGTTTAACCTCAAGAACCCTTCTGCATATCATTATGACGTTCTCTTGTTGGGTTTTATGGTAATCAATCAAACTCTGTTTCGTTCTCTGCATGATCACTTTGACTCTCTAGTTGAAATCCCCAAAACTCTGTTGTTTTTCAGGTATTGATTTGTGGATTGCTTGGTCTGCCGCCTTGCAATGGTGTCCTTCCGCAGTCTCCTATGCATACAAAAAGCCTTTCTGTTCTTAAACGACAGGTTGAGTAAAGACTTTAATAATCAACACTCAATACTTAGACTAAGCTGGTCTTGATGAAACTTTCTAGTTTCTATTCAGTTAATGCGGAGGAAGATGGTGATGACAGCCAAAGAAAGCATCAGACAAAGAGCAACGTCCTCTCAAGTGTACGAAGATATGCAACAAGTCTTCATGGAAATGGACAAAAGCCCACTTGTAAGAACTACTACTACTAATAGACTTATAGTTCAGTGTTCCGGTTTTAACAATGTAAAGCTCTTATTTTAATCTACAGGCTGAGACAAACATAGCAATAGTAAATGAGTTGCAAGATCTAAAAGACGCAGTGATGAAGAAGAATGATGACCAAGGAGATAGCAGTGACGAGAGTGGTTTCGATCCAGAGAAGCATCTTGATGCTTACTTGCCTGTTCGAGTCAACGAGCAGAGAGTGAGCAACCTGTTGCAATCATTGCTAGTGGGAGGTGCAGTGTTTGCTATACCAGCCATTAAGCTCATACCAACTTCACTTCTCTGGGGATATTTTGCTTACATGGCCATAGACAGTCTCCCAGACAATCAATTCTTCGAACGTATAGAGCTTCTCTTTGTAGCACCAAGCCGGAGATACAAGTATGTGCTGTGAAAATGCTTACTTATTTCCTAAGTTTCCTTCAAAAACTGATCATGTGACTCTTCTTGTCAGGGTCTTGGAGGGAGCACACGCGTCATTCGTGGAGAATGTTCCGTACAATTCAATAGCTGCATTCACACTGTTTCAGATTATCTACTTTGGACTGTGCTACGGAGTGACATGGATTCCAGTCGGTGGAATCATGTTTCCGGTTCCTTTCTTCCTATTAATAGCAATCAGACAGTACTTTCTACCAAAGTTCTTTAAACCAGCCCATCTCAGAGAGCTCGATGCAGCTGAATACGAAGAGATCCCAGGAAATCCTAGAAACCCACTTGAACTGTCTTTCCAGGTAAGTCAGAAATCTATTATTCTTGACATTTTAATTTAAGATTGGTCTTTAAACATTCCGATTTGTCTCATTACTGCTGAAAGAGAGTTGTTAACTCTGTTTTGCAGTCGACTGACTCGCCAAGAAGTGTCCAAGAGTGCGATGCTGAGATTCTAGATGAGTTAACGACGAGCAGGGGAGAGCTTAAAGTCCGTTCGGTCAGTCTTACCGAAGACAAAGGCCACCAGGTTTGATTTTTATTTCGGTATAGATCATTACGTCGAATCTTAACTTTGTGGAAAGAGTTTTACACAGAATCATGTGAACCTGCAGATTTATCCAAAGGAGATAGTCGAAGTAGAGAACGGGAACATGAGTTCTACGAGAGACTGATCTACAGCAATATGATGATCATGATCGTGGTCAAATATATGTAAACCAATATAGTTTTGTAAATCAAAATACAGATGATATGTGGCTTTGTGTATTGTAGTTTTCGTTATATGAACTAAATGAATCTGTCGCAACTATTAGAATTCTGTCTGTAGCTATGTCTGGTTTCAATTATTCATTCAAGTATCGTAAAACAAGAATCAATATTACATTTTTAGAGGAAATATAACACATTTTTTAAGTAGTAAACTTTGACTTGAGCATGTTGATAGTTTTAACATCCGATTTAAACGCCTTCATCAAAACCGCGTCTGGAATGGCGGGTTTCGTAGCAAGCAGAGTGTGAGGTATAACAATCTCACTAGGAAAATCGTCAGCAACAACAGTCAAAAGACGAGATTTCGTTTTCCCAACGTTCCCTTCGTAATGAATGAGTCCTGGAGGAATCACAAACATATCACCAGGTCCAATAACCTTCGAGAACAATGTGTAGTTACTCGTCAAGAACGCAACCACGACCCAGCCTTCGAGCACGACCCCTGCCTCGGTCGCACCAGGGTGCAAGTGAGGTGGGTTGAATCCACCAGGTGCGATTTCAACGTTGTACATAGATATTCCCATTGTGTTTAGGCCTGGAAAGGTCATGAGATTGGCTGCATTAGCTGCAGTACCTTTTGGGTTTGAGGTGTTTAATGGAGTGTTCAAGCCGGAGTAGAAGAAGTCATCAGAAGAGACTTGTGACTTGCAGGGGAAGCCAGTGTTGGTTGGGGAAGCTTGGAGATCAGCTACGCAGAAGTCTTGTAAGGGGTTAAGTTTTAGGGCTGATAGAGTAGGAATCGTGAAGAGAGTGATGCAGAATGTTAAGAGGATCAAAACTTTCGAAGAAAAATAAGAGATTTTTGATATATGATCCATTGCTAATGAGTGATGATGATGATGTTGGTTGATGATAAAATAAGATGCCAGTTGTTAGATTATATAGCACTAGAAATTAGGTCATTTTGGACGGACCTGACAGCCAAATTGGATAAGAATGAGATTGTTTTAAGTGAAACAAATGAAATTATTGACTTTTATGAGTGTTGGGTTCATATTTGTGTAATTCTTATATGGTTTCTATTTTAAGGCAAAGATATATGGCTACTCTTAGGTTCAAAATAAACCCTAACTCACTGTGCCTATTAGGTGCAAATTAAACCCTTACTCCTTAATTTTAGAAATGTAAATATCTCTTTTTTATGTGAACAATTGGTTCACCAAATTTCAAAATTTATAAATTGAAATATTTAATTATGTATTAACAAAAACACAATTGTCCATAATTATTTGTTTTCATTCAGTATTAACTTTTACAGTTAGCAGAATATTTTTTTAGTGAAAAATATTATATTCATTTGTAATGTGAAAATATTATAGAAAAAATTAACATCTAGATACAAGAATAAAATCTATGTTTGGAAAAATGTCAAATGCTTAAATGTTTACCTTACCCAATGGAATTAGATATAATCGCATAACTTTATGTAATATAATTTAGTTTTTAATATATGGATTGAATTTTGTCGATCTAATTGTTAAAAAATAAATATCTACTTTCAAGATAATCTTAATGGTTGGGTTCATGCAGCAAATCTGAAAACTTTTAAGTGAGAAAGAATAAAATTAATGTTTTCAAGTTGAGACAAAAGTGTGGAAGCTTGCTTGATTTGTAAGAAACAGTAAAAAGATGTATTACAAATTCATGGATTCTGAAGGCATAGCAACAAAACTACGAAGCATATGTAAATTCTGAGATATCTGCATTAGCATTGCTTCTCCTTCACTCACATCAAAAACTTCTTCAATCTGTTTCAACAGATGACCATTTGATTGAAGAGTACTTAGCCTTTCTGTGATCTCTGAGAGCTCTTTTATTATCCCTTCTTTTGTTTCAGTTCCTGCTCAATTTCATCACAACAATAAAAGATTAGAAAAAGGCTCTTAGGATCAGATTTGACAACATAGGATGATCAAATTTCGACAAAATCTTCATACCTTTTTCTTCCTTTGCAGAGGTAGATTCCTCTGAACTTTTCATTTGTGCTAAACTGTCCGATTCTTCGGGTTTATAAGACTCATTTTGATCGATGATTTCTGCATTCTCGTCATGATTTGATGAACTGATAGCCAAATTTGAGACTTGTTTGGTTTCTTCACAATCATTATCTGCATCACCATTGCCATTTTCCTCATGAAACTCTTCTCTTGGATCGTCTTCATCTGTCAAATATCCATATTTCTCTCTGTAAACCTCTAATTCAGCTTCAAGCTCTTTCATTTCCTCTTCTCTCTTCTCCAATTCACTACTCATAGTCTGCAAAGCTTCCTGGTCATACTCTGCTTGTTCATCCATCATTCTTTGGTACTGCAAAGCATCCATTTGCACAGCGGCTTTTTCAGCTTGAAGCCTCGTGATCATAGCCATCGCTTCGTTGGCTGCAACAGCTGAAGCACTTCTCTCTTCATCCAACTCCATATACAAATCAATCAATGACTTCTTGTCCAAGCGAACCTCTTTCTTAAGCTGATGAAGAATAGAATCACCGTTTGGATCTGCCGTGTCCATAGGATTCTCTGTCTTATCCAAAAGGGGTTTCTTCAGAGATCTAACGGACCATCGAGGACTGTTTTGCGCTGAATCAGACAGAGGAATCCCAAAGAACTTGTTGCCTCCTCTCATAAAACTCGGTGTTCTGTCCATATCAAAATCCTTAAACTCTGATTCGTTTTCAGACAGCTTGTTGTGTGAAACTCTGGGAGAAGGAGCAGGAGCAATGAATGAATTGTTTTTCTTTAGAAACTTCTCAGTTTTCATCTTCAATAATTCTCCGCAACACGAACAATGTTGCTTCAAGCTATCATTTTTGTTGTTGTTGTTGTTAGTCTTGTAATCCATCAGATTTGTTGTTTTCTGAACAACATTGTCGTCTTTCTTTAACGCCAAAGGAAGTTCTCGTTCATCGTCAATAAAGAGCTCAAGATCTTTGTGTAAGATACCAATGAGAGACTTATAAGTATCACAATCAGATTCTTTCTCGGTGGCAAAAGAGAGAAGACATCCTTCACACATATGTTTGATCTCAGAGAGCTTCTTATGGACATGACAATAAGCAAGAGAAGAGACTTTCTTCTTATGAGAATCACAGATTGACTCGTTGTAATAGAATTCAGGGTCTCTAGGGACGAGAATATGGTCTATTCTGGTGCAGAAAAGACAAGGAATCTTAAGGTCGAAGAATTTGGCGTATTGGTTTGATACAAATGAGATAAAGCCGTCGATGAAGAGAATGATTATGAGGCTCCATTCAAGTATGGTGTAGATGATGAAATAAGGAAACGATCCAAGTTCTTCTTCAACGAATTTTTTGAAAGTTCGTTTAGACATTGTTGATTGTAAAAGCAGAAACAAGAACAAGAAGAAACAGAGCAATTGGATATACATATGAGATCAAGTTGGCCAAAGATCAAAAGGCAGATAAGAAGATCTTTCTCTTACTCTTTTGTTATTCTGTTAAGGATTGTGTTTCTATTTCTGGGTTTGGACAGTCTAAAAGACAGATTAGATGAGTCTGGAATTTTGAGGAGAGAAATTACCCAAAAACAAAGGATAATCGCAGATTAGAGCTTGACAAATTTAGAGATAATGTCAAGACATGAGAGATACAAAAAAAAAAAAAGAAATCAAAAAGGAAAAGGATCCGTTACATATTTCTCGCTAAGACGTGAGGAGAACTTTGTCGTTGACGCCGAAACTAAATACAACCATACACGACAGAAACAGAGGACATGCTAAAATGTTGCTCAAGGTGCAACATCGTCATGTATCTTTAATATAACTTTTTTTTTTTTGTCAACATTGGATAGACAAAACCCGATCCATAGCTTAAAACTCATTCCAAAATTCTTTTTTTAAACTACCATAATGCAGCGGGTAGGAATCGAATACTCGTACCAAATCATTAGTTGGATAATCCTAACCACTAGACTGAGAGCAACTCAGCTCTTTAAAATAACTTCTTAATTTTATACTATAATACAAATAATTTATAAATTTTAAGCCATAATTTAAGATGAAAAATAAATTCATTGACTATTAAAATAACCCCACCTAATTTAGTAATCCATCCGTTTCAAATTATAAGATCTCAAGAAACTTATTTATTATTTTTTGAAAATAGTTTTATATTTTATTTAAAAATGATCTACCTAATCATAAATTATATTGCACAATATTAAAGGTCAAAAACGATCAAATTCATTAAATTTTGCAGTTGCATAGAAATATACAAAACATCTTATAAATTGAAACAAAATTAAATACCTTAAACATCCTATAATTTGAAACGGAGATAATATTTAAATTAAAACTAATATATATATATATATATATATAACAAAATGTTAAACTATTCCTATAATGTCATATCATCATTCATTTTCTAAATTAACTTCTTAATTTTAAACCACAATGAAAATATTAATTGGCAAGTGGTCTTTAGCATAGTGGCAAATGATAAGTCCATTAAAGGCAGGTGTACTTGCATGTCTCCGAATCAAATCATGTCACCTACATTATATAGGAACTTGACTAATGGGCCGGCCAGTTGTGCCCCAATGTTAAAAAAATAAAAATATTAATTGAAAGTGGTCAAAAAAAAATCTCTCTCGACTTTAACATAGTTTTTGAGGCCACCGATGTTGTTTCTTGGTTTAGGGAGCGGCGAATGAAGGCATTTTCAGCTCTATCACCGTCTTCGCTTGCTCCCATGGGTGATGTCTAATAGGCCGTAAAGTTTTAGTCTGTCAATTGGTCAAGTGGAGCAATTTAAGGATGTGGAGCTTTTAAAGGTGGAGGGTTTCTTTAATTTACTAAGATGTAACCACCGGCATTTGAAGCCTCGCTGATGGAAGATCATCTCCTCCGGGATGAACGACCTTTGTGTAGGCTATTTCTTCCCTGCGGCTTTTCTTCTTCTCGGCATGGTGTAGATCTAGTCAAATCTCGTTTTTGTAAACCTTCATGACCCAAAGGATTCTTGGCTTTGTCCTCGCTGGAGGTCTTCTCGTCTCTGTCGGAGCTTCTTCATCATTTCTGTTTGGTTCGTTTGGTTATCACCTCCCTCTCTGTTTTATTTGGTTTACGTTGTTTAGGTACAATATCATTTAGCGTGTTTGGTCTGGTTTAGGTTGCTCTAGAATATGGCTTGTTTAGTTTAGAGTTTTAATTAAGTTAGTATAGTATGTTATTGTGGTTTCAGGTTTTGGGTTCTTAGTCTTGGGATAGTTTGTCCAGAATCCTTAGTGTTAATGGTTGCTAGTTACCTTCGAGCTTCGGCTGGTTTCCTTCCATACTTTGATTGGTTTCTTTCCAGCTTCAAGTGGTTTTATATTGAGAATTAAATACTATGGTGTTTGTTTTATCGACTTATGATCTGAACATTTAGTTATAGAAAGGATCTATGGTTTTGTATGGATATATGCTTGTCTAGTCGGGTTTGGTTTCCGGTGTGGTATCTTCATGGAACTCCACCTATCTCTCGGTCACCAACTCATGATGAGCACTAGATCTAGTTGAGCCTTTAATAAAAGTTTATAGTTTCTTGTCCTAAGTTGATGTTGATTGCCTTTTAGTCGTAGTTTATATAGTTTTAGAGATCAAATGTTCTTGACAATTTGGCATGGACTTTTCAATTCAATCGGTTTCTGTTTACCCGTGTTTGTCAGGATTTTTCAGTAACCAATTGAAATTGATTGATTGATATTGTCTTTTTTATCCGTATTGATCACAACTGGGGAGTAACAAAATTTTGTTGTCAAGATTGTGTTCTAGCAGCGAGTAAGTCATCGGATTTGGGCTCTTTTGCGACGAAAGTTGATGGGTCAAACATGTGTCCTCCGCTTATCCTTATCGTCAGACAGATCCTAGAAGCTTTACTTTTCTTTTGGTAGAACATATTTGTGTTCGAGTTGTTATGTCTACTTTCAATAAGTTTGTAAAACCTCTTATCAATAAAACATAATTTCAAGGTGGTAAAATAACCACAACAAAAATGAATTATAAAAAAATTTAACTGAAATACTAAATTTAAAACCACAATTTAAGACAAAAAGTAAATTCATTTCATATCAAAGGCTCTTTTTTTTTTCGTCACAAATGTGAAAGTTTTTTATTTTGCATAAACCCTTGTTTAATTGGTTAGATTTTTTTGTCAACGGCAATATAATATTGAAACCTCACAGTCCGTCGCGAAGTCAACTTCCGACATTTAAAAAGCCAAAAGTGATTCCATTATCCAAAGTAACGCTTCGAATTCCGAATGAAAGGCTGATAAACTTTGATGGATTCCTTGAGCTCCCATGCTTTCTCCACCTACTGAATCTTGGAAACAAAATCAGCCTTCACCAGATTTAAGGTCTGTGCTTTTCTAGGAGCCGTCCATAAAGCACCGAAAGCCTATAAAACTAGGATTCGCTGTAGATAGGATCGTTGATGGTGACCATTTAAAAGAAAAATTGACAGTTAAAGGTTGACCATGAGCCTTTAGTTTACTTCTAGCAGAAATTCAATTTTTATAGTCCGCTTCCACTTGAAGAATAATAGTCCGGGGTCAGTGTTTAATTGGTTGATTAATGAATGGAGATCATGTTCTGTGATTGGAAGATTATTGCTTACGAAACAGGTAATGTATCTAATCATCCCACACTAAACATATAAAAGAATCTTAATTTTGATTGGAAAAGAAAAAGCTCCACTAAAATAGAAGTGACTAATAAAATGTGACATTATTGGCATCATTAAAGATAATGACATTATTCTTCAAACAGTATAATATATTATCAGTGGAACCTAGATATATTATAAAAACCTTAAAACCCCATAAAACAACAAACATTGATTGAGATAGCCACATGAGAAGTACGTACGATTCTATTTTTTTAGTTGAGATCATGAATTATATAAATAAATAAAAACATAATGTTAATATGATTTATATAAGTTTTGATAGATCCACACCAATTATAACTTAGAGAGAGAGGTATTACAACAACTTCCAAACATGGAAGCAAAAAAAAAAATGATTGTGAACCCTAAGAAGCCACTTAAGTCCTATCTCCAAACTCCTCTGTTTATTGTTCAGCCAAATACATAAATTTGACAAATATATATATATATATATATATATATATATATATATATATATATAGACAANGACAAGACCTATCTGTACAACAGAGAAACAAACAGGGTGTGTTGCACAAATTTCACTTTTAGGATATGTTCTAAGCGACTCCAATTGTATTGAATGCTGAATGCATTGAAGAAGAAGATGGTTCACTAAGATTAGATGAAGCTAACGAGAGGTTTAAAGAGAGTGGAGCAGGCCTTGATTGAAAGGTATATGGAACCGGATGGATTCGAGTCGAAGATCCATATGATTGATTTCCTGATGCAGTATTACCACTAGATGTTTGTACGACAGAGAACTCGGGAAAGACTTGATGTGTAGACAAGTTGTTGAGTCCTGGTACAGGAGAAGATGATTGTGATGTGTTGTCTTGCATAGCTACTACTTGATCTTCTTTCATGGGCATGACCTGATGATAAAACCAAACAAGATCTGTTTGTTAAACTTAAGTCTTCAAACAAACAATCACCAAAAGTTTTCCTTAACAACTAAGCTAAGTGATCAAACCATCTCGGAATCATTCTAAACTAATATATACTTGTTTGTTTTGAGTTAGAAGCGCATATTCTTTATCAAAACTAAGCTATATCACTAGAGTGAAAGAGGATAAAAGATTAACCGTGTCAGTAGTCATGTCGAAAAGGCTAGATCTTCTCCGGCGACGGTTGAGATTACTTCGCCGGAGGAAGTATTTCTGAGCATGACTAGCAACTTGTGTAGAGGTTCTACTCTTAACAAAGTTTCTAGATATTCCTTTCCAATCTCCTTTTCCTACTCTCTGCAGACCAAGTAAGAAGAGCTTGTGTTCTTCTTCAGTCCATGGAACTCCTTAAATCAAACAAAGCAACACAAGAAATTTAGCCATCTTTCAAAAAAAAAAAAACCAAATCCAAATGAAGACAATACCTCGTTTTCTCTCACGAGTTCCGTTAGAAGAAGACATAGGAACAGCTTCATCCGCAGAGACATAACCAGGAAGAGTTTTGTTCTTATGTTCTCCATTTTTATCTTCACCATCGATCTTTGGAATCTCTACCGTCTGTTCATAGTCAGACAAATTGTTCAAACTAACGCTTTTTCTCATCGGATCAAGCACAACTCTGACACCAAACAGCATAATCTCTTTTCTAATTCCTCCGCCACAAGCGTTGGTTGACTCCGACGAACTATGATCACCGTCGGCCATAATATTCTTTCCGATCTACCCTTCCCGAAAGGAATCAAAAAGTACAGAGAGAGAACAAGTGTAATGGAGGAAGTGGTGCGAGTTTTAGATCTGAAGCTTCTTTCGTATTTTTATAAGCGAAGAACCACGTGGTGTCTGTCTTAAACAATTTACATGTTGTAGTTGCTGGTGAATGCCGTCATGTTATCGTGTTACACGTGTAAGGTATTTATTCGTCTGTTCTTGTCTTTTTTCTTACCTGCTTGTTTCTCTACACAGTTTTTCCATTTGGATAGACTTTTTTAAGTTTTATTTTTTATGCTGACTAGATAAATATCACTACACAATTTATATAGAGATAATTAAGAAAACTACCATGTTTTCAAACATAATCATCAAAAATTTGTCTAAATTAAATTTTTTTTTGGTTAGCCATTTTTGTCTAAATTATATTTTAGATTTAGGAGTCTATTCTGGTTTTTTTTTTCCTTTTTGATACCTAAAATTTTGAATTACAAAACTGATTTTATGTGTTTTCTAGTGTTAGAAAGTTTTCTGGAAATCATTATTTTGTAAATCATATAGTTCAACATTGGCTTTCTTATCTCCTTCCAAATGATATAAGGTAAGTTGGAAAAGAAAATTTTTTAGATAGTTATGTCTAATCACATATATAAGATTGTTTGAAGTTTCGTTTTCTTCTAATTTGATTGACCGCAAAAAAAGTCTGAGTGGTTGTGACAAAGTGGCAAGGGATGGTGGTATACCCATTGTGAATTCGATTCTCCCAACACTCAAAACTAAATTACAATTATTTTGAACACTCTTACACGGATATTGACACATGCTTTCGGTTCATTTAAATATTCTAAGAAAATGTCTATCCATAAGTTGCACATTCCCACAAAAATAGTTCAGACCTTCCCATAAAATTCGGAGTTATAAAGAAAAAAAAACCTTATGGAATGAAGAAAAAGTAAAGTTAAATAAGAAAAAGTAAATGCATAGTACGTAATAGAAAATTAAACGAATCTGGTCAACTAAGAGTTATAAAGCGCATGCAAGTTGATGTTAGAAAAATAGTCAGCTTCTGAAATGATTCTGTACTGTACCTTTAATATTATATAGTTACAGCTCCATCCTTGTACTTTTTTTATTCACAAATACAACTATATATCTTGTCTATCCTTTAAAATTTAAATCTTTGGGGACAATGCAAATCCTTCCCAGAAGATTCAATTTTGAACTTCAACACAATTAATAGGATCTGATTGGATTGTAATCTAAATGATCACATGTAGTATCAACTTTCTAAACCCTAAAATCTATCCTACCTAATAATTTTTTTTTATCAACAAGTAATCGTTGAATCAAAATTCGATTTATAGTCTAAGTTTTTCAAATGGAACAGGATAAGACTTTAACTCATTACTTTATGCCTAACCAAATCAAGTACAAACCAAATGACCACGTCGTTTTTGTTCTTACACAATCTTCTTAAACTAAACTTTGATAGAAAATATGGTAGACGTAGAATATTTGATGGAAAAACACTTACCCACATATTTGATGGTGTTATTTATTTATATTTAGAGATATGTAAGAAAAAGAAGTACAGTACAAAGTATTTGGAGGTAGATAGTTTTGGTGGACAGCAAAAACACACCAAGCACTAGCATCGGTTAGGAAGCAAAGCCACCATTACTTTAATGCACATAAAGTGGAACTCTTTGAGATAAACTAGTGTGCTACGCACTAAACCATGAGCCTTTCTTTTTCTCCTTTATTTTCTTCTTTTTTTTTTACCATTTTGGATGAGAGGCTTGTTGTGACTTTCCTTAATCAGAAAACAAGCACAAATCTGAGAAAGATGGAGAGAACAAAAGATGATTCAGAAAGAATGAATCTTGCAAAATAAGTAGTTTTTATTCTATTTTATTTTCAGTGGAGTTGTTCTGATTTTAGTTAAATTCAGATCACTGCGTCATTGATATGTAATAAGTTAGATAGAGAAATCATCAGATGAGGTCACAAGAGCTTTCTCTGAAGAATCTTTAATAAAAGATCATGTATATATGTAACTAGAGAGCTTTGATCTTACACCAGCACTTAGCTTCATAGTAATCAGAAAAGACAATTGACTGAAACATAAAATAAAATCTATGGCTACAAAATCATGGGTCTAATAGTTCCATCAAAAGACTTAGTTGGCTACTTCCACGTTTCATAGCGTTGCTTCTGCAAATTAACTAAGATCACCATTTAATCTTCTTCTCCAGCTCCTTGTGTTTATCAGAGACTGACACTACTTGTTTGACACCAATATATAGTTATCATGAAGATGGAGAGCACAAGTTTAACCAACCAGTCCAAAGATGGAGTGAGACAGAACGAGCCCTTTGATTGCTGGACTGGACAAGAGTAAATTATGCATACTGATTAAGCTGTGCTTCCTGCTAATTCTTTTTTCATCTTGGTTCTTCTTTGGGTAGAGTTACTGCTATGGTTCGTGTCACTGTTTGTTGAAGTTCTTGTTCCAGCAGCAAATATTGGCGAGTTTGTTAAAGGGACAAGGTTTTTATCTTGAGATTCTTCTGAAGTTGCTTCTTTTGTTGAAAGTAACTGCTTCAGCTGAGATCGTTGGCACATAATGCGACCTCCGTTCCATCCCGTGAAGGAAAATGATGACTCAACGTGATCCTGCAAGAAGGAGAAAGCAGCTTTCGCTATGGGTGATTCTCTTGCAGCAGAGCTTTTCTCCAGCTGTCCCCGTCTGAGACATTAGAAAGAATGTAAAAGAGTTACAAAAGGGAAAAGACAAGATAAAAACACAAAAGCTTTGAAGTATCCTGCAATGAGTTAGCCAGTATTGAAATACTTACACAGAAACAACAACAGCTAGTTGAGGAAGATCCTCTCCCTTTAATAACATATCATTTAGCCAAACCGATAGCGCTGTGTACATACCACCCTCTGACATCCTGTAGAACATTGAAAATTAAGAATCAGATTGACTGAGGTCAACAATTTTGTACACTTGAAAGTGAGGCCAGCCTAGGGCTTTTAAGCTACCTATGCACATCAACAGACCACACAAGTTTGTTTTTCCGGAATAACTCAGGGTAAAGTCCACGTTTTGTTGCCTCATTGAGTACCCTTGCAGCTCGCTCTTTCTGGCCCAGCCACCACAAAGCATCCAAAAGCGCATTGTAAAACCTTATTCCCAAACCACATCCTTCTGAATTTAGTTTATCCAAAACATATTCAACTATCTGCCAATTTGAGTCATCATCATATTCTCCCTTGATCATTTGCCCAATAACTTGATGAATATTTGATACTCTATTTGAAAGCATCTCCTCCAGTAACTCATTAGCATCGTTCCACCTGAAAACAAAAATTTTTGAGGCGTAGTTTAAAACTTATGGAAGCATTGTATAATTAAATTGCTTGAAGAACTACTTATCCAAAACTTTCAAGTGAGTTGCAAGAAAACTAACAAGGGTGCCACGTTACACTAGCATACACGGTTATACCAAAGTCTAAGTAGGGTATGAGCGATGAAAATTCACACACAAAAAAAAACAGAAAATAGTTTATTACTGCTAAAGGAACTAACCTCTCCGTCTTTCCATAAACAGCCAGCATCATACAGTAGCACATAATACTGGGTTGTATATCAGAAGCTTTCATCTCCTCAAACTGTTCCCTGCATTCATCAACAAGTCGCGCAAAAGAATACACACTTAAAACAGCCTCAAGCGTCCTTTCATCAGGATCGCACCTTGACTTCTCCATATCTACATATGTCTTCACAGCCTCTTCAAATCTGCCTCCTTGCTTGTAGGCTTCTATTTGTGCATTGAAGGTATCTCTGTTCCTGGGAATACCAGAGTCCACCAATCTGGACAAAATCGCCTCAGACTCCTTGACCAGTCCTCCCCTTGCAAAAGAATATAACAGTGAGTGGAATGTTTCGATACTCGGGTTGCTTCCTACTTCATGCATAGTGTTAAAAGCAACAAGTGCTTCTTCATATAAAGCTGCCTGCCCAAATGCTTCAATAACCCCAGTGTACGCCTTGGAACTTGGCACGACATCATTCGTTGTCATATATTGTAAAATCTTCCTCGCATCTTCGTGGAGTCCCCCCTTCCCACACGCATATATTATACCCTCATATGTTTCCATATCAGGTTCTATGTTCTCCTCCACCATGTCATGGAACAAAGTTACCACCTCCTTGAAATACCCACCTTCCCCAAAAACCTCAATCAAGATGTTGTACGTAGCAGCGTCGGGATCTGTATTGCTTGATTTCATCTCAAGAAAGAGCTGGCGAACATCATCGTACCTCCCACTCTGTCCAAATAAATTTAGCAAAACACTATATGTATTTGCATTTGGCGTACACCCTGCAGCCTGCATCTGGTGAAAGACTTCCATTGCCTCCTTAATAGACCCAGATGTTGCATATGCCTCTAACAACACATTATAAGAAGTGATATCTGGCAAACTGCCCCCGGAAGCCATCTCACTTAGGAGAACAGACACTTTTTCCAACCTCCCCAACTTTCCAAATGTCTCAACGAGATGACTGTATGTGGCTAGATCCGGAACTATTCCACCATCATTCATGGTCCTAAAAACCATTTCAGCCTCATCACCTAAACCTCTAATGGCACAAGCACTAAGCAGTGTGTTATATGTCACGATATCGGGTTGTATCCCCTCATGTCTCATCTCTGCAAACAAACCCAATAAACCCTCCCAATCTAAGCCACCTCTTGCACAGGCATTAATCACTGTGTTATAAGTCAAGATACTAGGTGATATATTTTCGTTCTTCATCCTATCAAGAAGCTCAAGAGAAGTCTCGTACCGTCCATTTCGACCATATGCATTGATCAAAGCCGTGTAAGAGAAGACGCTGCGTGCCACGCCTTGACTGGGCATTTCCTCGAATATCTCAAGACATTTGTCTAGAAGACCTTCCCTGCCGAGCAAGGAGATCATTATGGTGTAGATGTGCTCGTTTGGTTTGCACCATATTTGCCGTTGCATATACTTGAAGAGACGAAGCGACCTCTGCCAATCGCCGCGACCAGCAAACTCTTTAAACACGAGCGCGAAATCATTCAGCGAAAGCTTGTTCTTGAATATGTCTAGACACCTCGCGATGCTGCCGCGAGGAGGAAGGCTGCTCAGCTTGTTAATCAGAGATTCAACGTCATAGCTGTACTTTCCTTTCTCCACTGATACGGAGGGATTTCCCAGAACGAGATCCTTCGTCTTCGCCTTAATTTTACCTGCGACGGAGCATGGTCTCCGGTTTCCCACTGAAAGGAAACGGAGACGGTTGCCGTCGGCGAATCTTCTGTTTCCGACAAAACTGGAATTCTGGATTAGGAACGAAAGCTGGTGTGAGTTGGGATTCGGAATAGCGAGGTTCATTTTGGCAAACTAGAGTTCATATAAGAATTTGAAAATCCTCCAGGAATTTACTCAACCACAACAGGATTTTCTCGGGAAAATAACACTCAGAAAGTCGCAATCAGATTTGAATTGAATCCGAGCTTCAAAGATTTAAACCTCAGTCACAAGTCACCACCAAGCTCTAGACAGAAGACACAGGAATTAAAATTAGCAGAATAGTTTCGAAGACGAGTTTCTCACAAAAAAAAGCTCTCGGTGAAATGGCGGAAAAATGGAAGAAGAAGGAGGAGCTTGAAGAAGACACGTGGATTCTTATTGTGGATAACAGTCGGGAGGAAACAACCGGTCAATGACCGATTTAGTGAATAATTTCCGGTTTAAATTGGTTAACTCAATAAATGGTCGAACAAATTTGGCGCCTATTATTGTGAAATTGATTAACTTATCATAAATGGTCGTGACCGGTTTATTAGCAAAAGCGATAACGAAAAGAGGGACGCAAAAAACGGAAAACCGCACCGCCGTTTGCATTATTGACGTAACAAAGTATGTGGGGGTGTGGCGTTTGCGGAATAAAATTGACTTGTTAGGGGTAAATTAGTAATTATGTCTTCGTTCTGTTCCTAACAGACAGACGCTTCAAGTGAATTAAAAAAAAAAAAACCAACCTTCTCCTTTTTTCTTTCTGTCCTTCTTTCTTCTCGACGAGTCTGTGACCTTGGTCGGGAATCAATAATCGCTTCTTCGCAACCACATTATCAGCTCTAATGGCCGACCCAGAGGTATTCCTTTTAAACCCCTCAATCTCGGTTTCTTATGATTCATCTTTTACGATTTCGGAACTCGTCTTGTGAACCAAAATTTCGATTTTTTTCGTTTAAATTTCGTTCTGTTTCTTCTATACCGTGTTTCTCTCTTATCATTCAGATTCTTTTTTCAATTTCGTTAATTTTGATCTAAATTTTGTGTTTTCCAGATGTGGGTTTTGTCTTGTTTATTACTTTTCGGGGTTAGCTTTGATTTTGTTCGTTTGTTATTGTTTTTGTTTGGGTTCACAAGACCTTAGCAGCGTTGAAAAAAGCCTACGCCGATACAATTCTGAACACGACGAAGGAGGCGGCGGCGCGTGTGATTGTTTCTGAGAAGAAGGCGCGTAAGTATCAGCAAGAACTTGCGACGGTTAAAGATGAAGCACTTCATACGTTGCTTAGGCTTAAACAGATGCTTGATTCCAAGGTACAAATAAAAATGTTGGATCTTTTCTTCTCGTCATTTTTTTCGTTATTAGTTTCTGAATTCTCGTTTGTTCTATCAGTTTTGGTTTCTGCCTCATTATGTTTTTGGGATCTGTCAAGATTTCGAGCCTTTGTTTCATTGCTTTTATGCATAGTGATTGTTGCGTATGTGACTTTGAGTTTGGTTAATTCAATATTTGATATATCAAGTAGCTGGAAGATACTCTGCTACTCAGTTGATACGCTTCTAGAGAGACCATCATTTTTGTTGTTTTTTTTGACAGTTACAGCATGAGACTATATGGCACTGACACTTTGAATAGATATAGCTTTTGTCTTCATCCATGGATCAACCAAATACCAAATAGCGTAACCTAGAGTAGCTTAGTTAGTGTCAGTTAGAATTTAGCAGCAAGTTCCATATGGACCACTCAATCAAATGTTGTTTTCACAAGTTTTTGTTAGGACGCTTAGATATATTCCTTGCCCTATGCCCTCATTTCATTGCGCAATCTTAAGTTAAAGATTTCTTAATGTGGGGATATAGCTATTCCATCTTAGAGACTTGATCGGCTTAGCTTGAGTATGATCTTTCCCTATTGTACTCTATCCTTGTTTGTGGCTAGCTTTGCGTTTTGCTTCTCAACTCTACTTTTCAAATGTACTTCTTTTTTTGGTTGTATAGGTCAAGGAGACAGAGATGATATCCTTTAAACAGCAACAAAAAGTTGATGAACTTGAAGCACAGCTTGGAGAAGCTGAAGATATAGTAGGAGAGCTGAGAATGGAGTTGAGAGTACTCCATGATGAGCTCAAGAAACTTACGAGTGGTCAGAAAAATCTTTATAATGATCATGAGGAAGAATCCTGTTGGAAAAACTGCGATGCAGCTGTTCCTGTAGTGCCTGAGGTTTCTTGTAGCCACGAGAACACAGAAGCTCCAAGTTCTTGCATCCCAGTTGAACAGAGTGGATCGGTGGTGGCTAATGGGATAAAAGTCCAATCTCTAACTCGGATAAATATGATTAACCGGTGTTCTTATAAAGATAACAAGGTTCAGTGTCACCACACTCTTCCGTCTATACTGACAAAACGCAGGGAAGCTGAAAGGTGCACTCAGATAATCCGTGGAGTAGACAGCAGTAAGGCCAATGGAGATCTGTCTTCCTCTTCCTCTGTAGAAGTAAGAGATGTGACTGATGGAGTATGTCTTCCCAAAGATTCATCTTTGAAAAGTGTAGAGACTTCAGAATTATCTGGTTGTGCGGGTGCTACTGACTCCACAGAACCAATGGTATCTCCAAACCCTTCTTTGAAAGATTTTGGCACTCCCGTAGCTTTGAAAACATCTCCTCCAGGGGAACATGAAAATGACATAAAGGTGGCGATTGGTGAAACAGAGGCAAGGAAGGAAGAGAAAAAGAGCTGTGAGAATAACATAGAGGTTTCGGCATCTCCTTTATTTGAAGAAGTTCCAGTTTTGGCAGTCAATAAAAACCGGTGTATCAAGTACACATTCCAGAGGAAGAGAAAAAAGGAGGTTTTAAGCACTCTTGAAGGAGGTGAAAGCAGGAACATGAAACAAATGATTGGGGACAAAGACATTGTTATTTGTAGGGATGTTAATTTGAGTTTCTAAAATGGGTATGTTTTATAAATCAAACTTATATAAACCCAAGTATGTAAAAAAAGTTATATGAAATTATGAGGCTATGCCCATGTATTAATTGGGATTTAAAACAGTTAATTGGATATCAATTTAATGAGTCCATTAAAGCACACATCAAACTTTCATTATCATTTTCTTTTGTTTTCTTTACAAGATTACGATATTAGAAAAATACGAGATTCTGAAAACAACAAAAATATGAGATCTGTTATAAATTAGTCAATTTTTCAAAATTATGGTTTATTTTTTCAATATTATGAGATTGATTACAAGTGATAATTGATGATTATGGGGATTTAAGAAAAGCAGTATATGTATTCCAGATTATCCTTAATATGTGAAAGAATCATAACCTTAAATAACATTCTAACTAAATTGTTGAATTCTGTGATTCAACAATCAACACAATTCATAGAAATCAAAGATAACATTTAGTAAAATTATGTTTATACCATAATTATGATTTATAAAATGAAAAAGGTATTCTAAATTTTAAACATAATTAATTCATAGAAATCAAAAACAGTATTAAGTAAAATATATTTAATAGGCATTTCTCTTTTGTTTCCTTTTGCTTTTATTATTCAAAAAAACAATAACATATATACATACTAGATATGGACCCGTGCGATGCACGTGTTTAAAAATTGCTTAATATATATTTTGTATAATACCTTAAAAATTTATATGTTTATAAAATTTTCAGATCCAACTTAATAAAAAGA
>OVBA01003765.1:0-26388 GCA_900406435.1 Lepidium aucheri
TGGTGGACCGTACAAAACTTTTTTGTTTTTAGTAAATAATGCTCTACTACGTCGGTATGGATGATCCAGAGGAATAAAACGTCTATGACAATCAAACCATGATGTCTTCCTTCCATGCTTAAGCTGGAATGCTTCAGTGTTATCTTGACATATAGGACACGCTAATCTCCCGTGNTAAGCTAGAAAATCACTGATTGTCCATAGTAGAACCATTTTCATTTGAAAATTTTGCTTGGTAGAAACATCATAAGAAGTACTGCCATTCTCCCAAAGCTCTTTCAACTCTGCAATAAGTGGTTGCAAAAATACATCCAATGATCTGCGGGGATGATCAGGCCCCAAGACTAGAATAGACAAAAAAAGAACTCTGGTTTCATGCACAATGCGGGTGGCAGGTTATAAGGTGTTACAATCACCGGCCAAACAGAATATGGTCTCCCATATTTCCCAAATGGATTAAATCCATCCGTGGAAAGATTCGTGAGCGCAAGTAAAAGTTTCAAATGTTAAAAGGAAAACTTCCCTTTGCATAATTTCTACTCAATTTTCAGAGAATCATCTCCCAATTTACTTCGTCAAACTCTTGAAAATGGATATCTCCAACATAACCAAGAAGCTTGGTATCGTTGATAACAATTTCCTCATCCGAAAAGCTGCAGAATTTCGTCGTTTATGTGATGCCCAATTCGATTCCTCTATCATCGGCGTCGTAAGATATTCTAATCTCAATCCAACATGATAGGTTGGCTTACCCTTTTGCTATGATGAAGAGGAAACAGAGATCGAGCATGGAGAAGAAAGTAAGTGGCTGAAGTGATCAGGTGATAGGAAAAAGAAGAAGCAGAGTCATCGAACATAAAAGAAGAAGAAGACTCTTGTTGTACCAAAAGGTCTGAGGGACCATTTATCTTTATTTAAACTATGTCGTTTTGGGATTAAGTTACATTATGCTATTGTATTTAAGGGCAAAACCCTAGAACTTATGAAATCATTCAGAAAATATATCAACAACGACAATCTCTCTTTCTCTACTCTAATCTCTTTCTCGATCTGCTACTGTTGATAAGTCCAAGCTTATCAAGTTGGTATCAGAGCATAATGTAACAACACTTTTTGAAGGAGCAAGGGAGAATGAGAGTAAACCTGTGAGTAAGGAGATGAAGAAAATGTTGTATAGATTCCAAGATGTGTTCCAAATGCCACCAGGGTTGCCTCCGACACGTTTCCGAGAACATGCTATCATGTTGAAAGAGGGAGTTTCCGCCATTAATGTCCGCCCTTACAGGTACTCTTTCTAGCAAAAAAACAAGATTTAAAAATTAGTCAAGGAGATGTTGAGTGCTCAGATTATACAGCCAAGTATTAGCCTGTTTTCAAGTCCGGTTTTGTTGGTTAAAAAGAAGGATGGAGGTTGGCGATTCTGCGTTGATTATCGTGTTGTTAACAAGGCCACTATACAGGATCGTTATCCAATTCCACGGATTGAAGAGCTGTCGGATGAGCTGCAGGGAGCTGGTATATTTTCGAAGTTGGACCTTAAGTCTGGATATCATCAGATTCGGGTCAAGAAAGAGGATGTGCACAAGACTGCCTTCCGCACTCACGAAGGTCATTATGAGTTCTTAGTGATGCCCTTTGGACTAACTAACGCACCTGCTACATTCCAAAGTGTCATGAATGAAGTTTTCAGACCCTATCTCCGTAAGTTTGTCTTGGTCTTCTTTGATGACATATTGGTGTATAGTGCTAGTGAGAGAGCACATCGAGCACTTGGAGGCTGTAATGAAACTGTTGCGAAAACACCGGTTTTATGCAAATATGAAGAAGTGTTCTTTTGGGCAACACGAGGTGGCATATCTAGGACACATTATATCCAAAGAAGGAGTGGCAGCTGATAACACAAAGGTAGAGGCGATGATGAAATGGCCTGAGCCTAAGAATGTCACAGCCTTAAGGGGATTTCTAGGTCTTACCGGCTATTATAGGCGTTTCATTAAAGGGTATGGACAGATTGCAAAACCGTTAACTCAACAACTAAAGAAGGGTGCTTTTTATGGAATGAAGAGAGTAAGAAAGCATTCGATGAGCTAAAAAGAGCTGTGGCGGAATTGCCTACTCTCAGCCTTCACGACTACTCTCAAGACTTCGTCATTTAAACAGACGCCTCGGGAGCCGGAATTGGTGTCGTATTGTCTCAAGGGAAGAGGCCTCTAGCCTTCATCAGCCAGGCTTTCTCGGAGAAAGGGAAAAGCAAGTCAGTTTATGAGAGAGAACTCCTGGCCATTGTGTTTGCAGTTACCAAGTGGAGGCATTATATTACCAGGAGAACCTTTACCATCCGAATGGATCAGCGAAGTCTAAAATATTTATTAGACCAAAAGAATTTGGCAGGAGACCAGCAAAAATGGGCAGCTATGTTGGGTGGACTAAGTTATGTGATTAAGTACAAACCGGGAGCAGAAAACCGGGTGGCTGATGCGTTATCTTGCCAAGATTTTGAGAATATGTGTATGATTCAGGTTTCGGCGCCACAAACATTGGATGTGGATGAGATTAAGAGGCAGGTTGCATTAGATGAGGACTGCCAAAGAATCATTAAGCAACTGCAAGAAGGGGGACTGAAAACAGCCGGGTTTAAGATCAGAGATGGGTTGTTGTTAAAAGAGGAAGCGGTTGTAATTCCGCAAGGATCCTCTCTTGTACCAGAATTGTTAAAGCAGTTCCATGAAACTCCCATAGGGGGTCATGCCGGAGCCCTTAAGACATACAAGCGATTGGCTAAAGAAATCTATTGGGGAGGAATGAAGAAAGACATCACCAAGTTTATTGAGAAATGCAGCACATGTCAAACTTGCAAACACTCAACTCTCACACCAGCAGGTTTGCTCTCACCTCTACCAATACCACTACAGATTTGGGCTAATATAAGCATGGATTTTGTGGAAGGATTACCCATTTCTAGAGGCAAGAATGTGATTCTGGTTGTGGTTGACAGATTAAGTAAATACGCTCATTTTCTACCCTTGAAGCACCCTTTTACCGCCAAGATAGTAGCTGAGTTGTTCTTGAATGAGATTGTGAAATTGCATGGGTTTCCCAAAACAATTGTGTCCGACAGAGACAGAATATTTGTCAGCAGTTTCTAGGAGGAATTGTTCAAAGTTCAAGGGACTAAGCTACATAAGAGCACAGCTTATCACCCTCAAACCAACGGCCAAACGGAGGTGTTGAATAGATATTTTGAAGCATATTTGAGATGTTTTGTAGGGAATCGACCACAGAGTTGGATGGATTGGTTATCTTAGGGCAGAATACTTTTACAATACTGCTCATCACACAGTCATTAACACAACACCATTCCGAGCAATGTATGGCAGAGAACCACCTAAACTCTTGCGGTATGGTGACACTCCAACAGCCAACGCCCAGGTGGAAGAATTACTCACCCAAAGAGATGGCCTCCTCGATGAACTGAGAGAAAGTATAGGTAATGCTCAGCTCAAGATGGTTAAGGCAGCTAACAAACACAGACGAGAGTTGGTTTTTGAGGTTGGGGACTCAGTTTATTTGAAGTTGAGGCCATATCGGCAGAAATCGGTGGCAGTACGAAAGAACGAGAAGCTTTCTCCTTGCTACTTTGGGCCTTATAAGATCGAGCAGCGAATCGGTGAGGTTGCTTACAGGTTGGTTTTGCCTTCACACAGCGCCGTTCATCCTGTCTTTCACATATCACAGCTTAAGAAGGCAGTGCCAAGCGACAAGATAGCTCAGCCCTTACCTCCAATATTGTCAAACGAAATGGAGTGGAACACTGAACCAGAGGAGGTACTTGACATGAGAAAACCCGATAAGAAACTCGAACCGGAAGTTCTGATTAAATGGAGAGGCTTACCGAATTGTGAAAACACTTGGGAAAAGATAAAGAACATCAAGCACCGATACCTTACTTTCCACCTTGAGGACAAGGTGTCTTTCATTGGGGGAAATATTGATAGGTTGGCTTACCCTTTTGCTATGATGAAGAGGAAACAGAGATCGAGCATGGGAAAGAAAGTAAGTGGCTGAAGTGATCAAGTGATAGGAAGAAGAAGAAGCAGAGTCATCGAATATAAAAGAAGAAGAAGACTCTTGCTGTACCAAAAGGTCTGAAGGACCATTTATCTTTATTTAAACTATGTATTTAAGGGCAGAACCCTAGAACTTATGAAATCATTCAGAAAATATATCAACAACGACAATCTCTCTTTCTCTACTCTAATCTCTTTCTCGATCTGCTACTGTTCCCAAGCTTATCACAACATTATACAATTGTTTTAATTTTCATAATCCTTTTTGAAATTGTGAGTTTTTCTTTTATGATTGTAGGGCGAGATCTGTAAAGCTGTTATATGTCTGGAGATCGCAGCTTCTAGGTTATCCAAATTATCAATTTGTGTGATTTCAGTATCTATATTGTGTTTTGTAATAGCTTAGTCAATTGGGATTGTTGCAGACTTCAAGTTATTTTCGACAGACAAGCAGCTATTAAGCTGAATGGTATGTCGAAAAGGGCTTATTCTAGGTCATTTAATACCCTTCAAAGTGGGGTTGGTGTCAAGTGAGTTTTCTATATCAAGTAATTTCGAAACTGCATTCGTTTGATGCATCTGATTGTGGATTCGTGTGTCTTCGATTGATGGGTTTAAATGTGAATCTTTTGACAATTTGGAATTTCAGGAGTAAGCTTAACATGGAAGAATTGGCGATTCAGTTTGGTTGCATCAGGATGATTACAATTGTGCAAAAAGGGCTTTCAGCGTAAGATCCATCTCTGTCTTTAATCCTGTTTATGAAGTGTGTTGTCTGCCATGTGTTTGTTAAAATGCCTGACTAGCTTACTGATTTTGTAATTAGTTAAGCTGCATTCCAATTATGTGTTAATATTTAAATATTGATTGTTGTGTTTTTAGGTATAAGGAGAGGTATCTTGCATCACTACCAGTGTCAAGACGGGCAAATACTGATTTCACTAGACCTGTATTTACTGCTGCTGCTTTCTATTTGTGTGCTAAAAGCACACGGTATGTATTTGTAACGCTTGAGTAGAAGATATCTATGCATTGTTCAAGTTATCTTGACTTATACACTTTGAGATTGAATTGGAGCTCAAGGTAGACAAGCTTAGGTTGATTGAGGTTTGTGGGACATCAGAATCTGAATTTTCATGTGTGAGTATTGTTTCACTAAGTAAATATATTCCACTAGCTTCTCTAACGCGTGATTTCAATCTTCAAAAGTACTGATTTGGAACGGCGTTGATTAAACAGGTCATGGCCTCAATGATGGACCTTTGCTTTGACTTTTTTGGTGTATCAAAGGAAAAGAAAGATCTAAAGCAAACAAAACGAAATCGAGGTAAGGTTCTATCTATGATTTTACATATTATTCAACCTATTATCTATTTTGACCTGATCCAGTGGATGATTATTGAAACTGTAAGTGCTGATGTGCATCATTTTCTGTAGGTTTGCTTGATGTGTTACCTGAAAAGAGGAGGCATGATGATTCACTTGAAGATGAGGTACTTCTTTTGATAGTTCTGAACAAACTACTCTCCCCAAATGTGCATACTTGTATGTACTTACCGGAATTGTTTATTTGTCATTATCACCACTGATTCTATACTACATTTGATTGGGTTTCTGCAGCCTTCATGTTACAAAAGACCAAAGAAGATCGAGGAAAGTAGGTACGAGGACTGTAAATCTACTGTTGTTAATTCTAGTGAAGCATAAGGCAAAGAGTGGTACTTATTATTGTTTACACTCTTGCAAATAATATTATTGAACTCTTAAGAATCAACTTTTGTAAAAAGCAGTTGTTTAGAGCATCTACATCAGTGAACCCTACTTGGGGTTCAGTGATGGAGATGCTCTTATTCACAAAGGCTGTGTTCGTTTCAGTAACCTTAAAAAAAAATTAGACAGATCAGGCTCAGTTTTCCCCACAGAATGCTCCTGAGACCCAAGAGTGCAAGTTTCCATATTAGAATGTGGCACAATTTGTTTTCTCCAAACACCGTATGTTTTTTCTTCCATGAAACAACTTCTAAGCTCTTGTAAATGGTTAATATGATTACTTATGAAATTAATAAACTTATCTTCATGTATTTACGCAGCCATTTACACACCTCTAAAGTTTGGATATTTGGTTGTCAAATTTATTATACGCTGCCGTGTTTGAAATACCAGCCAATCACGCAGCGGTAACTGTAATAATTAAATACGGTAGAAAAACACAATCCAACGTTATAAATCGCATCGCAAGTTATAAACGTTTCATATTCCGCCACGTAAGCAGACACATTGTAAACCTAACCTCACTGGATAACCTGGATATTTATTTTCCTTTCAATGAGTACAGTTCAGCCACGTCTGTCTCAGACCGCCTAACTATTGTTTTGTTTTTATTCATCATCGTTGATTTGTCAACTCAGCACAAACCCTAAGTCACAAGCCCAATCATCGACTTTTAAAAAACTAACAATAATCAGTTTTTCTCCGATTAGTTGAAGAAAAATCAACCTTTTGAAAAATATCTTGGTTGATTCCTGGGAATTTTGGCTTTAAGCTACTTCCTTCGTATCATTACCCAAACCCCAGAAATTGCGTACGGTTGATGAAGAAGATCTAAAGAAGCTGAGATAAGTAATTTAGGGATGATGGGTTTTGCTGTATCGGATGAATTGCTTGGAACTGTTGCACCGATTCTGGTTTATTGGTTGTATTCTGGGATCTACGTGGCGCTTTCCTCCTTAGAGAGTTACAGATTACATTCAAAGATTGAAGAAGAAGAGAAGAATCTAGTCTCCAAATCATCTGTCGTGAAAGGTGTTCTTCTTCAACAGCTTGTTCAAGCTGTTGTTGCAATCCTATTATTCACGGTAAAGTTTTTCCATTTTCTTCTGAAGCCAAACTTTTTGATGTTATTAGTCTATAATGGAATAATTGATGCTGATGTTTATGTGTATCAGTGTTTGGATGATAAAGATTTTGTTTAGAAAAGTGTCGAATCTTTTGGTGTTGCTCTAGTTTTCCACCCAAAAAGAGGAGAGCTTTGCATTAATGATTTGATATTGTCTGCAGTATTTGCCTCATATGTATATACTTTGACTAAATATAAGTTCAGAAGCTTAAAGTTAAGGGATTTTTTGTTTTCGTTCTCAAAGTTAGATCGTAGATTGGCTGTTCAGTTCTTTTTTGTTACTAATAATTCAATTATTCTCTATCTTTCATGATCTTGAAATCAGACTGGTCATATTAGTGTTAGTTGAAAGTTAGAGCTTTAGAGGAGAACATGGGTATTTGGGGCTGAAGAGATCAGTCCTTGGCGAGTGATCTGGTAATTGTTGTAGGCACTGGGAGAGCTTAAGGTGCTTTAGAATTCATTACAGGGATTGAAGATATATTTTGCTTTAGTTTGTCCTGTGTATTTCACTTGTATTTGGGTTTGTAAAGGAATGACAAAAAGATATGGGTTCTGGTTCTTTTTAGCTTCTAGAAAGCTACACTAAACCAACACACAGCTGAGTATAAAAAACTTTGCTCATTTTGATATATCTGCTTAAACGAGGTTTTTTGTTATGTAGAAATGAGTAGGAGGAATGTTGTTATAATCATTTTTTGCTTCTAGAAAGCTACATTAAACCAACACACAGCTGAGTATAAAAACTTTGCTCATTCTGATATATCTGCATAAACGAGGTTTTTTGTTATATAGAAATGAGAAGGAGGAATGTTGTTATAATTGGTGTAGCAGAATAATGGACTTTTGGTTTGCTTTCGTGTCTTATCTTCAGTACTGTGTGGTTGGCTAGACATGTCTCTGATCAACTTACTCACGTACTTGACATGCCTCTGATAGACCGATTTGTTAACACAAGGAATATCTTATTTTCTGTTATTACTGGTTTTAAAACTTATTGACTTGCTTCTCCATTGTCTATGCAGGTCACAGGAAGTGATGCCGAAGAAGACAAAACACAACAATTTTCCCTTTTGGTCCTAGCCAGACAGTTTGTGACGGCCATGATAGTCCTTGACACATGGCAATACTTCATGCATCGATATATGCATCACAACAAGTTCTTATACAAACACATCCACTCCCAGCACCACCGTCTTATTGTCCCTTATGCTTATGGAGCTTTATACAACCATCCCGTGGAAGGTCTTCTCTTGGATACAGTTGGAGGTGCCTTATCTTTCTTAATCTCTGGTATGTCTCCAAGAACTTCCATCTTCTTCTTCTCTTTCGCCACAATCAAGACCGTGGACGACCATTGCGGTCTCTGGCTTCCTGGAAACATATTCCATATGGTGTTCAAGAACAATACGGCTTACCATGATATCCATCATCAGCTCCATGGAACCAAATTCAATTTCTCTCAGCCTTTCTTTGTCATGTGGGATCGGATTCTAGGAACTTACATGCCATATTCTCTCGAGAAAAGAGAAGATGGAGGATTCGAAGCACGGCCTACTAAAGAATTAAAGGATGATTAAGATTTTGGATTTTGGTGACAAGTTCTGTATCTGACCTAAGTTTGGACAATGATTACTTTGTGTCAAGAAGATGTAGTTTTAAATCAGAAACAAAACTGGTTTTGCATTTTGCCATTTTTCACCGTAGCTTATTAGCTTGTGTTTGAGTTTTGTATATAGCACGTTATTCGTTTTTTCTACTTTGGGTTTTCGTTTTGCATGTACTACTCCTGTGTACAACAAACCGTTGTTTATTTTTGTTTAAATCAATATATATTTTATCAACACTGCCATTGTTAAAAGATTATTACTTATTGAGAACTTGATCTATTTCCACGTTTGATATAAAGCTAAATCTATGGAACTTTTGAGTTTTTGTCCAATTGTACAAAAATTGGATCTGAAAGTTTAATTCCACCTTAATCAAAACTTTTAAACTAGATTCCACAATTTTTTTGGTTAAACTTTTAAAAGTACAATAAACCACACAATTAAATAAGTATCAAAACCGAAATCAGAAGTGAACCTGATTTAAACCCAAGTAAAGACCTGATAATGATCTAATTTCGACTCCAGTTCTCGAAACGAGTTAATTTTGATTTCAGAATAAAAACCCCTAACTTCAACCGTTATCGTTATTGTGTCTGAGTTCCATTTCAGATTTTCTTATTAGTTTGTAGTTGGAGTTGAGAAGAGGAATTCTGATGATAATATGCTAGTCATTATAAACATTGAAGGGAAAACTCGTGGCAGAGATGAAAAACCAGAAGAAGATGAAGAAGCTAGTGAAAGGGATGCTTTCCAAATTGAAGAAGATGTCTTAAAGTTTGTAGATGAGTGTAGCATTGAACATAACCTGTACCCATATAGTGACGAGGATGAAAACCAAGGGTTTAGGAATCGCAAAACTGATGATGGCTTAAGTCATGGTCCAAGTTGTCTTCATGAGGGTATGACTTTCTTTAACGGTGTTGCTTTTAAAGTGACTGTAGTTGACTACATTCTCAGAACTGCGAGTAACTTAGAACAATTTATGTAAGATTAGCAGAGAATTGCATGCAAATACGCTGGTGAAGGGTGTGATTGGAGGATAATGTAACTCGGAATTCAAACGCTTGGAATGTTAGAGTATTTAACAATGTGCATTCTTGCATTCATATTGGGAGGTGTGTAATAATGAAGGTGCCTGTAATAGCTAGGTTATTTGTGGATAAGATTTGTCACGAATCTGAGTATTTCATGCACAAGAAAATGGTTGGATCATGTTTGAAAATTGGAGGATAAAGGTGTCAAGGCATCAGTGTCAAGCTGCAAGAAAAATGGCGCCATGGTCCCTGGCGGATATTTTAGATAGACAAACTAAAAAAATTCATTAAGGTGGGGTACTCGAAAAAGAGCAGCCCCGCTTACAGATTTGTTAATGGATTAAAAGAGAATATACTCGAAAATTTCCACGTCTACATGACTATGCTGCATAGATATTAGTTTCAAATCTAGACTCAACGTGGAGATTAACACCATGATGAATGAAGAACGGCATAAGTATTTAACCGGTTCTATTGTGCTTCGATGTCCATAGGCAAGCATGGAGGATATCTGATACACTTCATGTGTGTATCAGATATCCTACTGCAAGTGCACAACAAATCAGAGTAGTACTCAAGGATCAAATCCATAAAGGCCAATGATTGCATTATCGATTACTAAACCTAATTCAAGCTAATACAAATTAAATAATAAGTGATTGTAACTAATAACTTAAAAATACGGTTGTGAATATCAATAATAGAAGCATCAGGCATCAGAATTAATCAGTAAATAAGGAACCAAATCTATACACTATTCAGGACACGCAATTAACCAATTCTCAACTCACACACAAAAATATAGCAAATTCATTGTCGTGGCGTCGACTACTATATCTAGCAACCTAGAATCCTTAACTATCGTTTGCTACTAGATATCTAAATACGCATTATCTAATTGGTCTAATAGGTCTACAATTAGCCTTAACATCACCTTTTGTTGGTTAAGGACTAATTGCGCGTCTAAGCTAGTTCAAGCAACAAACACTTTTGGTGAGTTAGACAATCTAAAATCATACACTAGGTGATCAGGCTAGTATAAGCATTACACACAACAATAAACGGAGAACACATAAGATCTAACCTTATTTTTTCCTAATATATTGAATCCTTAATTACCTAGAACACCCTATACCTGATTAGAGAACCACTCTCACATGATCAAAGAAAATAACACAATCAATATAAAAGAAAACGTAAATGAATTGCAAAAAGAATAATAAAAGGGTTCAGAATTTTTTCAAGTGTAGAGGATGAAATCTTCTCTCTAAGGCTTACAAGTGTCTGCCGTAAAAAGAATGAAAAGTTCTCTAAAAATCTTGAAAGCCCTATTTTTAATAGGCTAAAATGCATGTATTATAAAATAAGGAAAATCTGAAATCTCGCGCTGATCGGTCGATTGATCCACTGTAGAATGGTCGATCCTGATTCTTGATGGTCGTTCCATAGATCCAGCGCAAATATCTCATCAAGGGTTGGAACAATTGATCCTAAGGTAGCCGGTTGATCCAAAGGTCGTACGCAACTTCTGGTGCTGTGGAGACTGATCAATCTAGGCATAGCTGGTCTATCTAAAGATCGTGCGTAGCTCCTTGTATTGTGGAGATCGATCGATCTAGTAGGGGGACCGATCGATCCTTAAAAACGCCAGAATTGCACCTTTTCGCTCTAATCTAGGTTTTGAGTACTGTGTTCCATCCTAATCCATTTTGTACCTGAGAAGACTCGAGAAGGTTAACAATGACTCAAAAAACACCTAAAATATGAGTCAAAAAACGATAAATATACGATACATAAACTCCCTAAGATTTAGCTTTTTGCTTGTCCTCAAGCAAACACAAAAGCTAAAAATGAAAAACCAAGTGTAAACAAAGGAACTAATTTTTCAAAAGAGTACTACAAAATCAATTCCTTTAGTAAACCACATGAAAAACTTACCAGACAGAACCAAGTCCACCTTGTACTTCCCCCAGACTTTGCAACTGTTCTAAGAAAACTCCACAATCCATGTGAGTAACCCGAATGCACCATATCAACTTCCTAAGGTATATATGGGCGGTCTTATTGAGGGGATATCGATCAAAGAACACATGGGTTTTTCTTCAGCCTAAAGATTACCTTCCCTATGGTTCCCTCTCTCTTTTCATCTATACTGCATACGATTTTTCCCTACTTACCGAGGGTATCATTTTATTTTTTATCGGCAAGCCAACCAATTTTTTCTTACTTACCTAGGGTATAATTTTATTTTTTATTGGTTGGTTCTTTAGCAACTCAAAGAATGAAAGCAAGAGTAGTGTCATTGGAGTTTTCCTCAATATAGCAACATTGCATCAAGCTTTGTTTTTATATTTACTTCAGTCAAAGCACATTCAGCACAAGTACTTAGAAACTATTAGAGAGAGGGGAACCACACTCACACATATAATTCATTCAATCTTGAAGAGGGAACCCGATCTGATGTATCCCGACCCCCTTGACAATAGAATTAAGTCATATTAAGTGTGAAGCTAGCATGAAATTCTCCGAATACCCAAGAAGATATGGGTAACGCTGAGAAGTTGCATAGTCTCTAAGTTTTCCAATAGTCAATCGATTTCCATCATGTCTGAGTCAATGGTACTTAAGTTCACGAAAATACAGTGAAGTTCGAAAATCGTAGTTCCTACAACCGGTTTTTAGACTCAATTGAAGCAAACTGACTCAAGAAAAACATAAAAATGACACAAAATGCAAACAAAACAATGAGAAATAGCATTAGTCACAGCAAGTTTCCTCCCCCAGACTTACTTCACACCATTCTAGTGTAAAAATGAACCTGAAGAAAGTATGACTTACGCAGAAAAATAAGATAAGAAAAACACAAAAGACTAAAAAGAAACAGGTAAGAGAAATGATCCAACTCTACTGGTCCTGCGTAGTAAAGCTTTCGTGATGTCCTGGAGCTTTACTATGTCGTGATAGGCATAGATCAATTGTATCCTCATCATTTTGTCGTGTGACGCAGCAGCACATCAGTGTCTAGCAACATTAGGTCTTGTGTCAGCAGCTCTAGAGCTTGGGCCAGCTCGTGTACTCCCTAGTAGCTTGCCCAGGCGAAACGACACATGCACCTTGATCTTCCTTAGTACATCCCACATACGCCACATTATTGAGTGTTTCTTCACCTCAATGTCGTACACCCATCATGTATACTCCCTGTTAGAAAAATCATCAAAGAGAGAAGGGAGATCATACTTAGCTGTGTACTCTAGAATGATGTGCTCCATTATGGACTCTGCAGGAAGCTGTTGCTGAGCAGCAAGTGGCAGAGATGCCTGATCCTCATACGGCGTGATGCAATATGGTATGGAGGACATCGAGGCTATCACTCAGCAAGCTTTGGATGAGTGATGTGTGGCTCAAATTCCACATGTGAACGACTAATGACCGAGGTGAGTTCTAGCAATGGACGCTTGCACCAGGAAGGCTCCCAGTCTTGAGCATAGTATCTCCACTTAGCTTTGGCTGTCATATACGTGCAGTTGGTCATAAATTTCTCATCTATTAGATGAATCTGCTCAACCTTGGGTGTATTAGTGAGATCCAATTTGTGATGTATGAATATCGGAGTAAGGTGACTACCTATCGTCTCCTTGAGTGGCGTACCAAAGATCCTCTGAAACGTCTGCTAGTGAGCAACTTATTGAAGGCAAACTCCTAGTTGATGTCGAGGCGTGGCTGTGAAGTAGGAGAAGCATCGCTATAAAGATCAAGGACCGTTGGAGCAATCACATACTGTAACAACGCAAGCTCAGACTTAGTAACTGCTGCAGAATCCTCTTTGCCAACATAATTAACCCGGTTGATGCATTGAAGCGAATTGGGCACTCGTTCTTTGTAATATCATCTTGTTTATGCAATAGTATGCTTGATTGACTGACCTTGTTTCATCAAGTTTTCACACCATGAAAATAATGTTTTGAAAACTATTAACACCTTCCCCATACTCTGATATTTTTAAAACTTATTCCAGCTAGAAAAACCTTTAGTAATCCATGCATCATTCTTTCCACCTTTGCCAACATTATCTTTGCATATGTAACAACACAAGCAAAAAAACAGCATCTTTAACAATACAAGCAAAAAACAGCATCTTTCTTCACATTATACTCTAACCAAGTACGATAGTGATCAAACCAAGCATGAATAAAATGTCTCAGTATACCTCTTATTGATATATTTTTAAAACATATGACCACGAGGTTTGCAAAAACCTCTTAACAGTGCACAAACTACCTCATTTCTTCGATTAGGATGATATTATGAAGATTTGTTTCTTGTGAGTAGGATCTCATGGTAGATTATTTAAACCATTTTGTGTTTATAATGGAGCTTTTCTTTCAAAAAATTCTCCATAAATATGCTTGAAGTAATAAAAAAACAGTATTATTATTATTTTATATATATATATAATACAAATTCAAAGTACAAGAGGAAAATAGTTAATGGAACATTGTTTATTTATTAACAGTCTTTACGAGAAACTTATGGTGTTACATAAAATCTAATTTATAAAAGAATTAAAGCTTTATATTATCATAAAAGAAACGATGATTATAGGTAATGGTTGGAGGTGGATTCGAGATCCTACTTCGGTCCACGGGAAAAAATGGGTCAAATGCTAAGTTATAAACTCATTGATATCAACAGACCTCAACTCGGATATCCTCATCAGCTCGGCAAAGTCTTTTCTTGGAAAGTGTGTCAAACTTGACGAGAAGTTGGATGACACGTTAGCATGCAAAGTAATAGAAATTTTCTTATTCCGACATGGAAAATTTCTGAAAATCTTGCATGAATTTTCTAGATACAATCGTATCAATAGAATTGTAAATCTTCCTTAATTCTATCAACTTTGTAACCGCCTCTATGATCTATAAATAAAGGAGCATATCTTTCGAAAGGGGCATCAACTTTTTGACATACATCAAGGTAATAAGAACACTCTATTCGGAAATCATCTCTACTCGTCAAAGTGAACTACTTTTGCTCCAATCCATCTCACAAGTGTCCTTACCCATTCTCCCCCCTTTTAATCAGGAACCTTCAATTCTATAACTCATTGTGCTATACCATGTTATCGAAGGATATCTTCACACAAGAAAAAGAAAGTTCATAGCGAGAAAGGATGGTCGAAGGCAAAATCACCATCAATTCACCATAGCGGAGGGAACCTCACCCTTAAGAGCACATTGACCTAGCGAACGGGTAATCTTTGAATTAAAGTTGGACTCAGGTGGAGAATCAAGAATAAACTTGCAAAGACACTAATCTTCCCGCACCACCTCTGGGACCATAGTTACTTGGAACATTAGTGCGCAATCTAATCGTACAACACGAGACTTCAGATTGAAGAAACATGGAGAGATTCAATAGAATCGAGTCTCGTTTGAATGAGAGTAGTCTCCCGACTACACAGGTCAACAGGCCGCACGGAGAAGTACTGGCCAGTGTGCAAAGGAACCTATTTAGACAAATATCAGGTCCGAAACCAGTGAACACCTTCGTACAAGAGCATTCTATCTGCAAAGCATGCATGGACAGCATGCCCCAACGATTTTGGACGCTGCAACTGTATTGAAGATGATGGACGACATAAGGTCAAAATTCTATCAAGCTACCAGCTCGGCACCCGAGATAGGAAAAATCCTAGCTCAAGCTCAAAATTTGCCGTTCGCACCGAGATTGAAAAGAGTCTCGGTGAACAAAAGGTTAAAACTTTGGTGCCCTTCATATGATGGAAACTCGGATCAGTAGAATTTATGAGTGCTTTAATGTCATGATGAACGAGACCAACTACACCCTAGACCACGAAGACGCAACCTACTGTTAGCACTTTGCTGAGAACTTGATTGGCGACGCTTTGGAATGGTTCACCAAGTTGCCAGTTGGATCAATTGAAAGCTTCAACCAACTCGCTGAGTTGTTCATGAAACATTATGCCCTATTCGTCAACTAGGACACCTCAATAGCCAAGTTGAGATCTTTAAGGCAAGATTTTGATGAGTCCCTGAAATTGTACCTCAGACGCTTCAAGAAAATCCTAACAAAGGCTAAAGTCAGCGATGACATGGCCATTGAAGCTCTCCGAACTAGAATGGTAACCGACGAAGCTCTCAAATGAGATCTTTTCGTAAATCGGCCTAGTACGATCTTAGACACTCTCTGTAGAGCAGCAAGACATGCAGATTATGTGGAGGAAAAGCAAATCCTTGCCCAAAACCAAGAAACACAGCTTAACTCGGCAACAAAAGAGTCAAAATAAGGGCACTATGAGCCAAGAAAACACAATAGAGGAAAAGAAAACTCGGCAATAGCTTTTCGAGTTGGAGAGAGTAGCAACCCTCGTGGAAAGCCATTTAACAACACCTACAACCAAACCGAGTATTGTGCATTTCACAACAAAGCAGGTCATTCGACTTCAAAGTACAAGCAATTGCAAGAATCCTTGCCGAAAAATTTAGTAAGGGGAATTGACGGTTTCTGAGGAAGAGACTCAAAAGTGTAAGACGCAAAAATAGAAAGCAGCTTTCAAGTCAGCAGGTCCGAAGAGCGATACTCGGAAATAGTCAAGCGAAAAAAATTGGTCAGGGACAACGCTGAGTTTGGTGACCCACGAGGTTGTCGGCGTAATTATGGGTGGATTTCAGTTCTGTGACTACACAATTTGTCCGATCAAGAAATACGAGAAGAAAATTGTTGCTTTTGTTAATCTAGAACCTTTAGGGGAGAATACATGAACATTAGACTCGGCAATAACATTCCCAGTGGAGGATGTTAAAGGAGAATTTTTCCGCATTACGATCCTATAATCGTCAAACTTTGACTTGATAACTATGATGATTGACGAATTCTTATCGACATTGGGAGTTCAGTGGATCTGATCTTCAAGGAGACTTTAGACAAGATGACACTACCAGATGTTCAACTTAAACCGGTGGACAGAACTCTAACTGCATTTGATGGAAGCATAATCAATAAAATTGGAACGGTGAAACTAGTAGTCTGAGTTGCGGGAATCACTTGATTGATCAAGCTACTCGTTGTAGATAAATAACCAATCTACAACATGATCCTGGGAACACCCTGGGTACACACAATGAAGGTTGTACCATCCAACCATCATCTATGTGTTAAAGTTCCGACAAGTGAAAGAGTTTACACAGTTAAAGGACATCAAAAGATGTCTAGAACTTGCTTCATTGCCGAGTTAAAACTGTGGAATAAATCGTGTATGATCACTGCATCAGTAGGAAGCAGAGCATTATCAGAACCTCATACTCTCGAAAAACCAGATCAATAAACTGTATAACTCGTCAATATCGATTTGACAGATTCATCAAAATGCGTAAGCATCAAGGTCGTCTAACTAATTAAAGACAAGTTGATTCGAATCCTGGAGAAGCATGTGATGCATTCGCATAGACAGTGAGTGACATGCCTGGAATCAATTGTGCAATTGCAAGCCACAAGCTGAATGTCGATCCAACATACAAGCTAATCAAGCAAAAACGAAGGAAGCTCGGACCAGAAAGAACCAAGGCTGTAATCGACGAGGTCAAAAAGTTAATTGAGATCAAATTAATCACCAATGTTCAATACCTGGAATGGCTAGCCAACCCGGTAGTCCTTCCCAAGAAGAATAGGAAGTGGCGAGAATGTGTCGACTTTACCGACCTGAACAAAGCCTACCATAAAGATAGTTTCCCATTGCTGAAAATTGATCGAATTGTTGAGGCAACCTCAGGGAATGAACTTTTTTCGTTTATGGACGCTTTCTTGGGATACAACTAGATTCGAGTGCATCTAGATGATATGGAGAAAACTTCATTCATCATGGAGCGAGGAACCTATTGTTACAAAGTCATGCTATTCGAGTTGAAGAGTGTGGGAGCAACCTATCAGCGGTTGGTGAATAAGATGTTTGTCGACCAACTTGGGCAAATGATGGAAGTATACATAGGCAACATGCTTGTCAAGTCGTTAAAGGCAGAAGATCATGTCGATCATTTAACCCGTTTCTTCCAAACACTGAACGAATACCACATGAAGCTCAACCCGGCGAAATGCACTTTTGGGGTAACCTCAAGGGGATTCCTCTGATACACCATCACTAAGAGGGGGATCAAAGCTAACCTGAAATAGGTCAGGACATTTTAGGAGCTACCTTCTCCGAAGAATAAGCGAGAAGTACAGAGGCTAACAGCAGCCCTAAACCTTTTATTTCTCGCTCAACGGATAAATGCCTCCCATTCTACAACTTGCTATGTGGGAATAAGGACATCAAGTGGGACGAAACTTGCGAGAAGGCTTTTCTCGAGTTGAAGGAATATCTTTCGACACCACCAATCCTTGTGAAGCCTGAGAACAGAGAACCCTTGTACTTGTACATTGCAGTTTCTACATCGGCGGTAAATGGCGTGCTAGTTCGAGATGACAGAGGAACACAACACCTGATCTTCTACGTCAGCAAACCCTTGGACAGAACCGAATCTAGATACCAGAATACAGAGATTCGTGTTAGCGGTAGTCACCTTAACAAGGAACTTACGACCTTACTTCCAATGTTACACCATCATAGTATTAACGAATCATTCGTTGCGAACAATATTGCATAGTCCTACCAATTCGGACGACTGACCAAATGTGCAATTGAGCTAAGCGAATACGATATTGAGTTTAAAGGGAGAACGAGTGCAAAGCCTCAGGGCTTAGCCGACTTACTAATCAAAATATCCCCAGATCTGGAGCCTTTAGAGTCAGACGGAGTTCACCAAGCATGGAAGACGTACGTAGATGGATCTTTCTCTCAACATGGCTCAAGAGTCGGCATCCGACTAGAAAGCCCAACAGGAGAAGTTTTGGAACAGTCCTTCCGACTTGCTTTCCTGGCATCCAACAACAAAGCAGAATACAAAGCATTGATTGCAGGAATAAAACTGGCCAAGGAAGTTGGAGATATCGACATTGATTGCTATTGTGATTCCCAACTGGTTGTTAACCAAGTTAACGGAGGCTACGATACAAAGAATGATCGTATGAAAGCTTATCTTAAAGTCATTGAGGAGCTAATCATGGATCTGAAATTCAAGGCTAATAAAATTTCTAGATCTGAGAACATTTTCGTCGACGCATTAGCAACTCTCGCATCCACAACGGATCCTATTCAACGACAAATAATACCCATAGGAGCATAGACCGTCCAAGTATAAGCTTAACAAAATGAGACCTTGAATTCATCTCGTCCATAGATGACATTCAGGTTGAATATGATACCGAGATGACAGACACTGAGGAGACAAGCAAACCAAAGGTTGATTGGCGAGATGAGATCGTCGCATATATCCTTGATGTTGAAACACCAAAGGATGGATGGGCTTCTCGTTGTCCTTAAAGCAAAGTGCGCTTTCTATGCCCAGTCGGTGAGAAGCTTTATCGAAGAAGTACAAACGGAGTGTTACTTGCGTTCATGGTGATGAAATTTAGGAGATCATCAAAAATACGCATGACAGAACTGGTGAAAACCACAATAGTGGAAGAACGCTTGTTTAGAATATCAGGATACTCAATTAATATTGTCCGACTATGGCAAAGAATTGTGCTCAATACACGGCTAAATGTGATAAATGCCAGAGACATGGGCACATCAACTACGCCCCTACCAAGGCTCTAACCTCACCAAACATGCCTTATTCGTTCATCAGATGAGCAATAGATATAGTCGGGCTATTACCATCATCTCGGCAAAAGCGCGTCATGCTTCTCATGATGGATTATTTCTCAAAATGGATCGAGGCAGAGGCTTATTTTCAGATCAAGGATAAAGACTTGATAATATTTCTATGGAAGAATATCATCTGTCGACATGGGTTACCTTACGAGATTGTGACAGATAACGGATCTCAAATCATCTCAGCAAAGTTCACCAACTTTTGCGCCAGATAGATTATCCGAGTAAGTAAGTTGACTCCTCAGAACTCACAAAGCAACGGTAAGCAGAAGCCACAAATAAAAAATTTTCGATTGTTTGAAGAAGAGACTTTCCAAAAAGAAGGAAAGTTGGGCATCCGAGTTGGATTGCGTGTCATGGTCACATCGTACTACACCTAGACACTCAACTAGATGAACTCCATTTTCCCTTTCTCATGGAATGGAAGCAATCGCTCCAGCCGACATAGCTGTACTGACTTTACACCGAGAATGTTTCTCCAAAATGAAGATTCTAACAAACGATGCTATAAAAAATAACATTGAATACTTGGAAAAAGAACGCTACAAAGCACTTCTTAGAGTACAGAACTATCAATAACAAGCCGCAAAGTACTAAAATAAGAAAGTACGTGGAAGAAAATTTATGGTATGAGATCTTGTACTTCGAAAGGTGTTTGAAAACACAGTTGAACTTAATGCTGGAAATCTCAGCGCAAATTGGGAAGGACCGTACATCATTTACGAGATCGTGATACCAGGAGTTTACTAGATTGCTACTATGGATGGAGCAACGTTTCCATGAAGCTGGAATTCCTTCAATCTAAAGCAATACTACTATTGAGGACTCGTCAAGTCAGTGAACTAGATGCACTACTTATTGCATCCTTATTTATTTAAGTATGTACTGAGAACTACATCTTGGATTGATTCCTTCAGGATACGTAGGTAGCCTTCAGGTCCAGCTAGAACTAAATAAAAATTTTACAAGTTCCTTCACGGGTTCAAAAAAAAGGGTTACACCCTAAAGCCCTTAAAAAGATGAGGTGGAATCTCTCGCAAAAACAAAAGCAAGTTATCTTGCCTTTTAGCCGAGTCTAATCTCAAAAACAAAAAACTGAATCTTAAAACTCACCGAGTCTTAAAACCTCAACGAGTCTAAATCTAAAAAACCGCTTATAAGAACTTAGTTCTTATCTTCAGCCGAGTCTTAAAACCTCACAGAGTCTAGTCTCGAAGAAACATTTATGAGAACCTAGTTCTTATCCTTAAGCCGAGTCTTAAATCTCGCCGAGTATAACCTCAAAAACTTAAACGAGAATCCAATTCTCAGTCCTAATCCAAAAAACAGTTATCAGCTATACCAAGATCAAATTCTCGTAATATAAACGAGATTAAGTTTTCATAACTTGTCTTGAGAAACACTAAGATTTAATTCTCAAACACTGAGATTAAGATCTATAGTGCACCGCTTTACATATATCTTTACAACAGACAGAGTGAAGGCGCTATACAAAATAACCTGAGAATCTAATTCTCTAATCCAAAAGACAAAAATATTCTTCTGCAGATTTATCGAGATTAAACTCTCATAAATGACAAAACATAGTTTTGTACAGAGAGACAAGATCTATTCTCACCTAAAAGACAAAGCATAGCTTTGTACATATTCATTGAGATAAGAATCTCAAGAAAAGATAGAACACAGTTTCTGTAAAGATAATCAAAAAATCTTCCGAACAAAATTTTATGAGTAGAGTTCCTGATGTCGGACTTCTTAAAATATAAACTGAGTCTCAAAATTTCAGATTTAAAGCCATACAGCAAAAGTTCTCTTCCTAACTAAATGGGATCAAATTCTCAAACATGGGAAGAAACTTAACTAAGCGCACAAAAACACAAAAAGAGACTTCAGGAACAAAATCGTAAAACTACGAGTTGGTCGATTGAACAAATTTTCATACTGGGATTCAAATATCATACTTAAAAATAACAATGACATTCATTACATAGAAAAAGTAATTACAAAGCAAGTACTAACTACAAGAATACAAAAAGTTGTCAAAAAGCCAAGCAACGGTTACAAGAATAGAGATTACGACAAAGCCTGGAAAAATTATGAAGCTTCTGCGTGTCTACTTTCACCAGCGTTGGAAGCCTTGCCTACTTCAAAAATAGGGATGAGCAAGTCTCCCAGAAGCAGCGGCGTCAAGCTGTCCCTATTGACGAGTCCCTTAAACTCGTTCATTTTAGCGATCATCAAGTCAGTGACCTCAAGAGGAATATCGACACCCCTAGCGGAAAGCAATTGGGGAACATTTTTTGACCCAACGAATTGGGCCTATGATAAAAGGGCATCAAGGCTCCCGTCCAGATCGTTAAACCAAGCAGTAATATGGTCAAAACGATCAGACATTTAATCGTGAAGATCCTTGAAGACCCTTTTCTTCACAACAGTCAAGGCCTGAAGAAGTCGAGATTCAAAATTCTCCCTTATGAAGTCCAACTCGGTTTGAAACTTTTGAACATTGTCGCAAGCTTTCTCGGTGGACTTGAAGGCAGCCTCTGCAATCAGAATCATCAGAGTTTAGCAAGTCTGAAAATGCTGCATTATGTTCCACCAATTAGAGGACATTTTCATGTTCCAGCTTCAACTCGTCCTTGACACGAGCGAGCTCCTTTTTGGCAGCAGAATGTTTAGACCGGGTCTCCTCCACTTCAAGGTAGTCTGGAGCAACTCAGTCAGCAGAAGTTAGGTTCCTCAAGTACTGCTATCCGAGTTGGCAACAGATCTCTCCTGTTCCAACATGATGCTCTTCAAACAAGCAATAAACTGCAAATGCATTGGAAAAATGGAAGTTTCAAATTAGTGTAAATGTAAAATACGGAGTGATATTCAGAAATCAGCACAAACCCAAAACAACAAGTATGCTGCCTCTTCATATTCCTCGCGGTTTGTCATCTGATCTGGGGAAGGAAGACACTCTAGGGAAGTCCAAATATGACTCATTAGGTCAGTACACTCCGTCAGAAACTCCGGAATCGAGCGAGGATCAGTATGGTTATGGTTAAAGCAGAATTCGGAAGTACCCCTCCCCCTTCCGCGAGAAGCACCCGATGAACCACTTCTACCAGCTCTTCTAGGAGAACTAATCCTGAGTGACAGATCAGTTCTCCCCCTTTTTGCAGGTTGCAAATTTCCGCGACCAGACTCAGAGGAGACTTCCACGATTTTCCAAGATGGAGCAGTAGAGGGTCTCGAAAGCCTCGACAGCCATCCAGAAGGGTGAGCGCTCAGTCCATCGAGCACAGAGTTCAAGCCATCTTTGACATTTGGAAGATTAAAATCATCGAGACCCATCTTCAGAAGAATGAAAAGAGTATAAGAAAATTTGAAAGATGATCAAAGTCGGAAGAAAATAAGAGAACGAAGACAAAAATAATTAAAGATAATTTGCAGAGTTTAAAAGTGAATGGTAAAAGAAGAGAAGCACGATATTTATAGGAATTACCGAAAGCCGAAACGGTACCAGTTGGTATTATTAATTAATGGACGAAAGCCAAAATGACGCCAGGCGGTAATCAATACTTAATAGGTGAAAGTCGAGGCGACTAGTCGAATAACTCAATCATAAGTTGACACATGGACCAAAGATTCTGGAAACTGGAAAACTTTCCGACTCGGAAATTTCGCACCAAAATTTTCCGAGTCTGGGGGGTACAATTGTTGGAGGTGGATCTGAGACCCTACTTCGGTCCACGAGAAAAAATGGGTTATATGCTAAGTCATAAACTCATTGACTTCATCAAAGCCTTAACTCGGATATCCTATCAACTCGGCAAAGTCTCTTCTTGGAAAGTGTCTCAAACTTGACGAGAAGTCGGATGACACGTCAGCATGCAAAGAAATAGAAATTTTTCTATTCCGGCATAATTTTTTTTAAAAATCTAGCATGAATCTTATAGATACAATCTTATCAATAGAATTGTAAATCTTACTTAATTCTACCTAATCTGTAACCGCCTCTATTATCTATAAATAGAGGAGCAGATCTTTCGAAAGGGGGATCGGCTTTTTGATATACATCAAGCTAATAAGAACACTCTATTCGGCATTCATCTATACTCGTCAAAGTTAACTACTTTTGCTCCAATCCATCTCACAAGCATCTTTGCCCATTCTTCCCTCCCTTTTTAATCAGGAACCTTAGATTCTAGGACTCATTGTGCTAGAACCGGTTCCAACAGTGATCATGATTTATGTTAAGAGAAACAATTCATATAAATTTAGATTTTCAAATCAGAACAAAAAAATGTTAAATAGATTGATCAATTATATTTAAATATGGATGAAAACTAAATATAATATAATTAAAATCACTAAAAGCAGAAATTGAAATCTAAATTTGAACTTACTAGGGAGGAATGGGAAAGCCTTTGATTGTTCTCTATGTAGAAGAATTTAGAGAAGAAGAGGAACATGTTGTGTACTAATATTACGTTAATTAGACTTAGTAATTATTAAATATAAGATGATATTAAGTTTCCTAATAAGTAGTGAAGAAAAAGAAACTTCCCAAAAATAAGAGTGAGGTAGTAAGATCATGAGCTGTTTAAGTTAAATGATTTGAACCGTTTATATCTACTAATCATATATATAATCTTTCTAGTTTTATGGTGTATCATCTGAATTCTCTCTTATGTGAGTGGATCCGTCACTGTGTACGATGAGTTGCAGATAACTGCAGAATATTATATAAAAATTACTAGAAACTACAGAGAATTGCTGAGAAATGTAGAGGGGCATTAGGAATCATTCTTGTCTTGCATATGTATGTAATAGACCTTGAGCCTTTGTTGGGTCAGAGAGAAAAGAAAGTGCAAGGAGGCTGCAATAAGTTTTACAATAAGCTTCAAGGGTTTGTGTAGCAAAAAACTTCTAGTGGATTCCAAATTAATTTCACTGAGACATAGCATTTTCGAACTCTTCAAATTAATGTGTGTTCTCTATTTTTTTTTTATTATTCAACACATATGTGAAACAGAATCATGAGATATTGTAACCGTTTGACAACACATAAAGAAAATACTCAACCACTACAAGAAAATCGAGTATTCGTAGCGCCCAAAAAACGCTATTTAATTAGTACTATAGTACAATAGTAAATATTATGTCATCGCCTGCGATAATAGGTCCTTGACTTATGATAGCAGTTTTCGCAAGTGCTATATTAAATTTGAGTACTATAGCGCTTTATGTTTTTGCAATTTAAAATATAGTTTAGCTTTGGGCATTCGGGTATTCGGGTCGGTTCCAGGTACTACCCGATCGGATTCGGTTTGGATCTTCTCGGGATTGGATCGGTTCGAGTCTATAATTTTCATACCCATTTAAGAACCAAAACTAATTCGGTTTGGTTCTGGTTTCGGTTTCGGTTCGGCTTCGTGTATAAAATTGTAAAAAAAAAATTCAAGTGTATTGTATACCTAAAAGTACACAAAAAATTGGGTATTCGGGTACATATTCAGGTATTCGGGTATATTTTTGAGTATTCGGGTATTTCGGGTATCCAAATACCCAAAATATTCGGATACCCGTTCGGGTATCGGTTGATACCCGGACCCAAACCGATATCCGTGAGTATTGTATGCCAAAACCCGATGGTTACTTTTACTTATACCCGAATCGGACCCGAACCCGAAGTTTCAGATTGGTTTTGGGTCGATTTTTCGGGTCCGGGTAAAATGGCCAGGACTAATATAGTTATAGCATTTCTGTACTGTTATTGTTATGGAGAATTTCAAAAATGCCCTTTTTGACATGCCCTTTTTCAAAACTTACTCTTTTCTTTGGAAATTGGAAGAGATAATTAGGCATGAGGGGGCACTTTTTAAAAAGGGGCATATCAAAAAGGGTATTTCTTAAAATTCCTCTTATTGTTATCCTGTATAATGTAAATATTTAAGTTTAAGATACCATCTATTCTTTGTTATGATATAAATACCCAAGTATTGTTTTTCAATAACACTTTATTTATTACTCCCTCTCCTTTTTTATAGTTAATGTTTTAGACCTTTCACTTATATTAAGGAATCATTTACTTTTTTATGTTTTCTAAATAAAATATAGTTTATCACAAATTCCAAAATAATTAAACCAATCACAAATTAATCTGCAGAATTTAAAGACTCAAAAATATCAAAAGTACAATAAATTTTGCATAGAAATCTTAAAACATCAACTAAAAAGAAACAATTTTTTTTTCTAAAACATCAACTAATAAAAAACGGAGAAATATGTTACAATACCAATTTTAATTTTATTTGTAATGAAAATGATTGTGATTTCTAATATTAATAATAAAAAATATCTATATATAAATTCAGTTCACTAAATATTTTTGCAGCAGTAATTCATTTATATTGTATTATATAAGAAAGAATTACTAATATGGTGCATATTATATTACTAATTACTAATATGGTGCATATCATGTTTCATTTTTGAAACAAAAAGTAAAAGACATATAAGATTTGGCAGTTTCGTTTTATTACGAAACTGCCATTAAAAAAAAAATTAAAAAAAAACAAAAAAAGTTGCCCTAATCTTTTCTTCTCTTTCTCCTCCTCCCCCTCCCTTACGCCGTGGATCTTTTCTTTCTTCTCTTCTCTCCTCCTCTGCTCTTCTCGTCTTCTCTCCTCCTCTACTCTTCTCGTCTTCTCTCTGTCTCTTCTCTCCTCCTCTTCTCGTCTTCTCTCTGTCTCTTTTCTCCTCCCTTAAGCTGCAGATTTTCTCCGCCGTTTCCTCCTCCTTGCTCTGCCGTTTCTTCCTCAGTTCTTTTGTCTCTCTCGTGTGCTTCTTCGTCGGTGGTGTATAGGTAAGAAAACCTCTTCCTCTTGCACATATCTTCAACCCATTTGTGTAGTTTGTCCAAAAATTTGATTAGATGGCATTAAAACTGAGATTTTATGAATTCGGATTAGAAACTGAGATTTGAGAATGGTTGGATTGAAATCTCTGAAGCTTTCCT
>OVBA01003766.1:0-26385 GCA_900406435.1 Lepidium aucheri
AGAGTTAAGTTCAAGGGAGGGTTTGTTGGAATCTATTTTAGTATGTCGTGTTTTTATGCTCTGTTTCTTTGGGTCTTATTTGTTTCAGTTGTTTACCAACTCAAGTGGTTTACGTTTGGGTAGTAACTGTAGTTGAGTAGTGGTCTTAGTTGTTTCCTATTTTCTAGTTGAGTCCGTTTTCAGTTTCTGTAAGCCACTATAAAAGGCACTTAAAGTTCATCAATAAAGTATGGAATTTTAGTGCAAAAGTATTGTTCAAACTTTTCATGTGGCATGCAGTATCTAGGGCTTTAGTAGTGGCAGAATACTTACGACCTCGAGGAATAAATTTGAATCAACTTTGTAAAGTGTGTAAGCAACAAACAGAGACTATTAGCCATGCTTTGTGTGAGTGGGAATTTGCAGTAGCAGCGTGGCGATCAACACAAATTGGTATGGGGAAAGGACCCTTAACAATTAAAGAACTGACGACTTATGTGGGGTTTATGGAAATAGAGGAATACATTATTTTTTTCTGGAACTACAAGCACCCCAATTTCACAATTGCTCACAATCTAGAAGAGACAAAGAGTTGAGAGGAAGAAAATGTGACTGAACAAACACAAGACAAAGTTCAGAGTATGAATAAAGGAAAATCTCAGTTCTGGACTAGACTAAGTGAAGGCATGCTTACATGTAATTTGAGCATCGCCCGAATGAAGGCATCAGTACTTGCAAGAGGTTCTTGGATATTCCGAGATAGTACATGCCACGTTTCGCGTCTTCTATCACACTTAATGACTTAATGATCTTAGATTTTAAATGTGCCATATGGGTGAAGAAGAGCTTGTGTGATTTAACATCAAGGAGGTAGAGCTATGGATTGAGAACAAAAATGTGGTCAAAGCCATTCAGAATCCACACGTGTCCAAAGTACAGGTTCTACACAGCTAAGACTGAGGTTCTGAAACAAAATTTTAATTTTTGCGATGCTACATGTTCCACACAAAAGGCTAACAAAACAGCTCTCAAAGGAGCTATGAGTGTGATACAAGACCCGAGATTCACATTGTACTTATTGAGTCGATGTCCATCATGGCTTACATTAATAATAGAAGAAGATTAGCGGAGATCAACATAGGTTCCGCATGGCTCTCCAAACCCAGATTGAGTATGTGGTTTACTTATGTTCGAGTAGAATTTAGCACAAAGATTATAAATCCAACTCGGTGTATTAAGAAGGATGATGGACAATGACTCTGTTTTTTAAGATTAAAGAAAAAACCTTTGAAGGTAAAAAATGCCTACCTGCTTTGTATTTCTTGTGTGAATTATCAAAAACTTAGTCTCTATGTGGAGATCTCTCCCTCGACTTGATTGTTGTACATAGACTGTAGTAGAATCTCGGATCCACCTCCAACAATGGTCCCCCATACTCGGCAGATTCTTTTGAAATTTTTGAGTCAGAAAAATGACCGGTTTATGAAATTTTCAGTCCACTTGTCATTCTGTTATTGGTTCTTTTTTCGGCACACTAGCTTTACTTGTAGGTCATCATTACTCGACGTATCCAGTAAATTTCTATAAATACCGCGCTTTAATCATCACTTTTTCTCTTCATCTTTTACTTTGACCTTCTTCCGAGTACCGAGTAGATCACTTTTCTCTCTTTTTGGTTAAACTAATCACAAAATGGGTTTGGATAATTTTAACATGCCTAACATTATAGATGGTCTGCACGCCATTCTCTACGAATCTCTTTTCATGGCTATTGTTGACCAACTTACTAATATTCTTTCTCATCCTCGGAGATCTTCCAACTATTGATGCTGTTGGGGTAAACAACTATAGTATTATTGTTGTTCTTGCCAACACCACAGCTAAGTCCGTAGCCGGCTCTTAATGTGAACGACCTTACAAAAAACTAAGGTCGGGTCGAGATGGGACAAGTCGTCTATTGCGTTTGCAGTTGCAGAGGGTCCTTCTTTCGAGATTGCCTCATGGGGTACGAAAAAGGCTATCACTGACTTTCTGTTCACCCATAACCATACTAGTACATCACCGGTTTTATGGTTTTGTGTTGAATCTGCTGATCTTATATGCTAGACCAGGACTAATCTAGAGCTTCTTCCTCCTCCCGACCAGATGCACTATAGGGACGAGTATAAGGACACATTTCATTTGGGATTAGTTCCATTATTATTATTATTATTATTTTTCTTTCTGACATTTCATTTTTTCCTTTCGTTAGCTCATTTCTCACTTGAACTGTATCTTACTAGATTGTGAAAAATCTTGGGCTAATTCTAAGGAGGATACTCGAAAGTCTATTCATCTGGCTGATCGCGCTGGCAAGTCTCACCTCGAGGCAGTTGAGTCTAAATCTAAACTTTCTAAGGCCGAAGAAGAGCTTGCCCTAGTTAAGGCTAAGTTGAAGCTGGAGCAAGATAATTTGCTAAACCTAGTAGAGCAGAACTCGGAAAAGTTTGATTCTCGGCTTTGTGATGCTTTGGTTTTGGAGAAGCTGAAGATTTTTCAAGACTTGTTGACTCAGTTCTCTCATCGCTTTAGTGGATTACTGCTTGGTTTACTGATCTCGATACCAACTTGGCTGCTCGTCTCTCATTCGCTTAGTACCAAGGTTCAAGCAACGTCCTCTAGTTGTTATTGCGCTGGAACATTAGTGTTCCTTCAGTGCTCATTGACAATGTGAATGCCGAGTTAAATAAGTTCAAGGAGATTTTGAGAAAGATACTTTGACGGCGCTTCTTCGTGATAACTTGGTCATCCAGGTTTTTGAGATTGGTGATTCTTTTGTCATTCATGGTGGAAATTGATTCAGGACAATGCATTTCTTACCAGTCCTTAATGTAGTTGCTTTCCCGGAAAAGTGAAGAGAAAGAATGAGAAGTCTGCCTCCAAGAAAGCCTCTATCTCCCCATTTTGTTTTTAGCTAAGAAAAGTTGTCTTCTCGGATATTTTGTAATGATCATGCAATTTGATTTGTTTTGCTGAGATGTTATAAAAATATTTTGCTGAAAAATGAATATAAGATGAATTCGGCTATCTTGTCTTTGTAGGTGAAGTTTAAGCCAAGCTTTAGTGAATGAATATTAATTTCTGGTTTAGAACTATGTGCAAAGCCAAGTCTCGGACTTGATAAAGCCTTTGGCTTAAAATGCCAAGATACAAGGATCATCTTTCTTTGCGAAAACTAGGTTTTGACCTTAGCCAAGTGAGATTTCAGGTCTCATTTTGAGTATGAGAGTTAGTATGAGAATTAGATCTCGTCTTTGGCGAGAACTTGGTCTCGGTTTAAGTATGAGAATTAAATTTCATCTTTGGCGAGAACTTGGTTTGGATTTAAGTGTCAGAATTAGATCTCATCCTTTGCGAGAAATTGGTCTCAGTTTAAGGGTTCTTGTCTTTGGCGAGAACTTGGTCTCGGTTTAAGTTTGAGAATTAAATCAGGTTTTAAGTTTTCTGAGGTTTGGCTTGGCAAGATTTTAAGACTCGGATTATAATGTGAGAGCTAGGTCTAATTGTAAGCTTAATCTGAGAATTATACTTCCGACTTTTTAAGGATAAGCCCAGTTTTTTGGCCTTAGGGGGTTAACCCCGTAAGCTCTTTTTTGGGACTTATACTCGGTGAGATTTTAAGACTCGACTTAGTACGAGCAAGGTTTTATGACTCTGCGAGATTTTAAGACTCGGCTTTGGTTGTGCGAGGTTTTAAGACTTGACTTAATACGAGCGAGATTTTAAGACTCGGCGAGATTTCTTTTTGCTTAATTTGAACAAGATTTTAGGAATCTACGAAATTTTTAGAGTTGGTTTAAGTTGTGCGAGGTTTTAAGACTCGGCTTAGAGAGTAGGTCTCGGCCGTCAAGGTTTTGAGACTCAAGAAAAATTTTGCAAGATTGGGCTCGACGAGATTTTAAGACCTGGCTTAGATAGTAGGGTCCTGGCTTTTTGAGATATTTTAAGACTCTATTAGAGTTTTGTGAGATTTCAAACTCGAGGAAATTTTAAGACTCAGTTCAGAGAGTAAGGGTCTCAGCTTTTATGAAATATGCATAGATATTTCGTCTTTATTATTTTTATTTTTTTTGAATTGGAGATACTATAAAAGTTTCATTATGTTTTAGATGCACCCAAAGGCTACCTACTTACGGTGCAGAGATCAACCCAAGATGTTGTTTTGATTGCATAGTCAAGAATTTTGAGAATCATAGAGTGATGCGAGAGGCGTCGTGATGGCGTAGCTTTAGTAATAGTAGATTCCTTCCAGCTTTGTGGGATCATTTCTCCTTCCATTGTGCCGAGTTTGTATAGTCTGGGTTTCACGACTTTGCAAATTATGTAGGATCCTTCCTAATTGTCGTTGAGTTTCTCTGCGTTGAGTTTAGCTGTATTTTCAAATACTTTTCAGAGCACAAGGTCCCCTTGTGAGAAATGCAGACGTTGTACTTTCTTTTTTGTAGTACTTTGCGGATTACTCTGATAATTATGTACCTGGAGCAATGCATCGTCTCGTATTTCTTCTAACTCGTCAAGGTTGATTTCCATTGCATCGTTGTTTGTATTTTTTTGTTGGGGAATGAACACATCGTAATGTCGGCACGCTTGCTTCTGTGGGAGGTAACGCTTCCATTCCAATAGACAGAGAGAAAGAAATTTGACCTATTGACTATCTTAGAGTTGTTTGATGCGGCTAGAGTACACCATCTTACTCATCTATCGAAAAAGCCTCCTCTTCTTTTAGGCACTTTTTGAGTCTATCTAAAATTTTCTTATTGGTAGCTTTAGCTTTTTTGTTTTCTTGTAGGTTCTATGGTGTTGACTTGATAATTTGTATGTTCCAAACAAATTTGATGTTTTCTTTGTCCTTGATCTGAGAGTAAGGTTCTTCTTCAACCCAATTGGAAAAGTAGTCCATCATTACAAGCATGAACTATTTTTGTCGAGAAGAAGGTAGAGGCCAAACTAGGTCCATTTCCAAGCGCATGAACGGGTAAGGCATTAAGGATGATGTTAACTCCTTGGGTGGCGCATGAATGAGGGGTCCATGTCGTTGGAAGTGCTGGCACATTGTCGCGTACTGTTCGCAATCATGAGCCAATAGTATCGAAGAGTCCAAATTTTCTGCACCAATGATCGTCTACCCGAATGGTTTCCACCGGCTCCTTCATGTGTCTCTTTCATCACCATTCTCGTTTCGTTACAATAAATCCAAGTAACCAAAGTTCCATTCATACTTATGCGGTATAATTTGTTATCAAGTTTGACGTAGTAAGCACATCTTCCCTTTGGACGCCTTTCTGTCCATCTGTTGTCTCAGAGTTCACCATCAAAGAGGTATTCCTAGATTTCTCTCCAATCAACAACTGTCTGAATTGGAGTATCGGGTTTGGGGCTTTTTGTATCAGATTCTTCTGGCATATTGATAATTGTCTTGACGATGGTAAAATCTCATTTTGGTACTTCAATGCTTGGTTTGTCAATACTTTCTACCAGGATTATCCCTCTCCGAACCCGGTCAGTTGTTGACGTTAAAGCTGCTAAGGAATCAACTAAAGTATTCTCTACTCGGGGAATTTTGTTGATCTTGAACTTCAGTTCCTTAGATTTGTCCTTGACTACTCTCAAGTAGGCCTCTATTCAATCTTTCTTTGTTTCATAACCGCCATTAAATTGTTTGACTAATAGTTCTGAGTCGCAATAACACTTAATTTGAGTTGCACCAATTTCCTTTGCAAGTCGGATATCAACAATTAAAGCTTTGTATATAGGTTCATTGTTAGATGTTGGAAAAGCTAAACGGAATGACTGTTCCAAGATTTTTCTAGTTGGGATTTTCAAACAGATTCCAACTCTAGAGCCATGTCGCGAAGATGACCCATCAATGAAGAGTTTCCAAGTTTGCAGATTCTCATCTGTTTCCACTGGTTCTAATTCAGGAGTTAGTTTGATTAGAAAATCTGCCCATACTTGTGATTTTGCACTAGTTTCTCCTTTGTACTCAATGTTATACTCACTAAGTTCAATTTCCCACTTAGTGAATCTTCATCACCGATTTGGGCTGTATAGTATCGTCTGTGATGGATGATTGGTCGATAATTGTATGAGATTGGAAGTAAGGTCTGAATTTTCTTTCCAATACGACAACTACTAAGGTAAATTTCTCGGTAGATGGATATCAGGGATCTGCTCCGTCTAAAGATTTGTAGATGTAGAAGATTGGATGTCGAATCCCTCAGTCTTCTCTAATTAGAACACTGCTTAGTGTTGATACCGACACTGCATAATACAAGTAGAGTGGTTCACCCTCTTTGGGTTTTGTTAGGATCGGCGGAGTAGACAAATACTTTTTCAATTTGGAGAAATCATTTTCGCAATCTTCATTCCACTTGAACTTTTTATTCCATCGCAGGAGTTTATAGAACGGAAGACATTTGTCGGTCGACCGCGAGATGAATCGGTTCAATGCGGCAATTCGTCCTATGAGCTTTTGGACTTCTTGTTTGTTTTTTGGTGAAGTAAATTCTTGAATTGCCTTGATCTACTTTGATTTGCTTTGAGTCCTCTTTGCGTAACTATGTAGCCAAGAAATTTGTCTAATATTACTCCAAAGGAGCGTTTTGCCGGGTTGAGTTTCATCTAATACTAGTTAAGTGTCCTGAAGCATCGTGCTAGATGATCCACATGCTCTTCTGCCTTTCTCTACTTGACCATCATATCGTCAATATAGACTTCCATTGACAATTATCTTGTTGACAATTTGCTGGTTTATCATACCTGTATTCTTCAACCCAAATGGCATGGCTTTGTAGCAATATGTTCCTATCTCGGTTATAAACAAGGTCTTTTCTCTATCTTCAGGGTGCATACTTATCTTATAATATACTAATAATGTATCCATGAATAAGAAGAGTTCATTCCTACTGTAGCTTCAATGATTTGGTCGATGTTTGGTCGAGGGAAGCTGTCCTTTGAGAAAGATTTGTTCAAATAGGTAAAATCGATGCAAACCCGCTATTTATCATTCTTCTTCGGGACCACGAGTGGATTGGCCAACCACTTGGGATACTGGACTTTGATGATAGATCCAGCATCAGTCAGTTTTTTAACTTCGTCGATTACTGCCTTTGTTCGCTCGAGACCTAATTTTTCGTTTCTTCTGCTTGATTATCTTATATGTTTGATCAACATTTAGTTTATGGTTTGCTACCCTTGGATCGATCCCGGGCAGGTCTTTTGCGGACCACACAAAGGTTTTGACATTTTCTTCTAAAAGTCGAATTATCTTTTCTCGGGTATCCTTATCCAAGTTTTTACCAATGCTGACACATTTTCCCAAATTTGTCAAGTTGATGTTTGCTAACAGTATTGTTGACGTATCTGGCTTCTTGGGTGCAAGAGGTTCTGAAATAGATATGCCACTTGATGTGTGTGATTTTTAATGTTTTCACATAGGTAGGTTGTTCTGAAATAGATTAGGTTGTTTTGCATTCACATATGTAGATTTTCTCGCACTTAGGATTGTTTAGGCGTAGTTTGCACTCTTTGCATTTGCACTTTCATATTGGAGCTTATTCAGGTCAAAGGAGCAAAAAGGGAGCAATTAAGGAGTAAATGAGCAAAGGAGCAGATGTTGGAGTACTCAACGATCAAGCAGCCAACAAGAAGGATCACAGACCTCGCGCATCCACCTCGCAATCTCGATCGCGAGGAAGTCCAGAAGAGTACCCTGCGGAGGCTCCAGGACCTCAACTTTTTGAAGGGGAATCCACCTCGCTATCTTACCACGTCGTTTTACCTTGAGGGATGGACCAAAGAATTGACGCAAGACCTGAAGTCCCTGACTAGGAATCACCCTCAGACGTTGGGCTCGCAATTGGATCACAAGTCAAGTACCTGACTCGCACCTCACAGTTCCTACTCGCACAGACATCTGCGAGGACCACTTTAAAGACCGCCTGGTTGACCAACTTAAGTCGGTTTGACCATTAGGGTTAGCAGGACTACCCTATAAATACCCTTTCTAATGACACTTTTATGTTATCTGATTTTGGGATTTAGAAAAGAGAATAACTTTGTTTTACGCCGCTTTCACAAGGTTTTAGATCTAGCTTTTAAAGTTTTTAACTTTCTTATGATGGATTGAATGTTGAATGATTTTGGATACTTAGTGAAGTAATTTAGTTATTTTTCTTTCTTTTCTTTCTATCTTTAGGTTTATTTACTTTAAAATGCCTGTGGTATCTAACCCACTCTTCGCTCCTCACAAAATGAGGATGGAGTAGATCCGCTTGGATCTCGAGGATGGGTTGATTGGAGGAGAAATCAGTGACACCCACATTTGATTGATCGCTCGTTCATGTAGATCTCTTCTAGCTAGGTGATCTTAATGCTTGTCTCTTCTTGATCAGCTGAGGCAGGATCCGGATAATAACCGCACTCTAAGTGCTTGCGGAAGTGAGTGCCTTTAACCCTTGCTAGAGATGACTCGCTCCGCCAAAGAGAGATCTATGGGCAAATCAGTCAATAGATTAATCAGAGCCAAGCTTTATGCATCCAAACTGGAATGATCATGACTTGTGTCTTATTGGATCATTCAGTATGGATAGAGATCTTCACCACGAGAGTGGATTGATCTTACATTCGTCTCCGATCCTTGGCTAATCAACGAGTGTGGACCACCGAGATCATCTCGGATCCTTGACCCACTCCTCAAGCTCTTTCCTTTATCATTGCTTAAACCTTGTTTGTGCTCTGTTTTGTTACCAATTCTCTTATGATTTTCATCTCCCTGTTTTGCTTTTTTCATTTAGTCTATTTTTTCCTTTTGCATGATTTGGATGGTTCATAGTTATGTGACATGTTTCTATGATTGATTGAATTGAAATAGATGAATCACACGGTCTAAATTGCTTGTAAACACATCCGAGTATTGGTTTGACATCCATTACTTATCTACACCTCAATGATTTGATAGAGTAGAAACCGCTAAAACTTCTTTATCACCACTAATGGACGTTGTTATCATACATGACTTGTTATGTAATTTCAACTCCGCAATAAAACACGTCCCTAACATCTTGTGGTCGCCTCGGAGTGTGTAGACTCCATCGTTAGTCGGAATTTTTACATATTGTGATAGCTTGAAAGAACCACTTTCATCGCATTAATCCACGAAGTTCCGAGAATGATATTGTAAATCGGAGGTTGACATACTAAGACATTGATCCATCTTCTGATTCCTACTATGCTAATCGGTAATTTGACCGTACCTATGGCGTGGATCAAACCATCAAAAATAGTCAAGATTCTATCCACCAGTCTGAGCTTTACGTTAGGGAGTCCTATCTTATAGAGTGCTTCTTCAAATATCAGATCCACCAAGCTTCCTGTGTCGATTAGTATTCCGGATACATCACAATCCGTAACTCGGACTTTTATGACAAGGGGATTGTTATGAGGGAAATTTATTCCTTCCATGTCTACTATAGTAATGGCTATTTCTGCATCAACTGACTTCAAATATTTTCCCGAAGATGAGCCTTTGAAATTAACCGAAGCTATGAATTTCGCTTATACTTCTTGATTGACGTATAGTGTCGTTGGACGACTATAAACCTCCCATAATAATGTTCACATATGTTCTTGTTGGTCCTAACTCGGGGATTTTGATTTTGTTTCTTACTAACTTGATTTTGTCAGGTGTATTGTCCTCTTGATTTGCCGATTTGCTGGCTGCATCTTGCAATTACTCTTCTTTCTGTTTTTTCATTCGGAATAATCGTGTTTCTTCTTTAGAAACATTCACTTCTTCTTTGCTGAATTTTTCGACGAGGAGTCTTGCAGCTGTTTACACTTTGATGCCGGATGTCCAACTCGGTTTTGGAAGGTACAATACTTACTCTGGTTATAAGTATAGTTCCACGTCTTGTCCCATTGTTTCTTAGTTGAACTCCCTGTTTCCTCGACTTGGAAAGCTGCAGACATGTGCCTTTTTCCTTTATTATAGTGCTGTCTCGGTTCCTGATATTCCTCTTTTGATCCTTAAGCTTCATGAAATTTTGATCCCTTCTGCACTCTAGTGAAAATTTGATGTTCCTGGTGATACTCAGCGTGCCTGGCCATCCTACATAAAGCATCAGACACCGTTGCTGGTCGATTTACAAAGAGATCTCTTTTTAATGCCTCGTCGCTAACCATTCCAGTTCTCAAGCCCTCGATTGTCATGTCGTCACTTACTTTGGCCTTGGTTATCATCTTTGTGCATCGCCCGAGGTATGATTTCAAGGACTCAACATACCCTTGTTTCAAGGATCACAGTTCTTCCGCTAAGATGTCTTGATTAACAAATTTAGCATACTATTTCATGAATAATTCGGCTAACTATTGAAGCTATCATTTAAACTAGACTAGTGCATCTTTGGTCAAAATTTCAGCAAAAATTTGACAGTACGCTTCATCGCCCTGCTCCGGATGGTATTTTGTTCCACCCGTCATGATGTTGAAGGCACTCAAGAATTCCAACAAATCCATTGTTCCATCTTCTGAAGGGCAGCGTAGTCTCGGTCCATGATTCACGAAGACCCTTTTTAAGCTTTGTGAGAATGGTGAGTTTTGAGCTTGGGCTAGAATTCACTCGAGTTCTAGTGCCAAACTGGTTACTTAATGGAATTGTGATCGCAACTTGTCTATCATTCCCAAGACGATTGTTACATCTAACATTTTCAGAACGAGTCGTGGCATGGGGACATGCGTTGTAGGAACATGACCTTGTCTAATTGTGGTTGTCAAGTGAAAACTTGGCGTTTTGCCGAATAGATTCCTCTGCACGCTAATGAGTACTTCTACATTAGGTCTGTTTCTTGTGTAGGTAAGTGGCCAGTCCAATTCATCCCGGGTTTTTTGTGCAGGTAAGTGGCCAGTCCTATTCATCCCGGGTATCGCTTTAATTTGATCAAAATACTCATTGTTTCTCTGTTGTGTTGCCTCCAGCTCTACTAGCAGATTTTGTAGCATCATCACAAATGATCAGGGTCATTTTGTGGTTCGTTTTGAGTGAGATTTACCATAAAGTCTAAAAAGACTTGTGACTTTATACTTGTATAAGCATGGTACTTAATGTCATATTCACTTAGTTTGATTTTCCTTTTTACTATTCTTCCTAATTTGTTTGGAATGTGTAGGATCATTCGGAGTGGCTGTGTTATCATTAATACTATTAGGTGTGAGTGGAAATAAGGTCGGAGTTTTGTGCTAAACTTACAACTGCTAGAGAGAGTTTTTCTTTGGTGGGATAACTTGTCTCTTCTCCAATGAGCATCATTGACATAATAGATCGGCTTTTAACCATTTGTGTCAGGTCATAGAAGTACACTGCTTACTGCAGAGTCGGAGATCGCTTTGTAAAGGTATAATGGTTTGTCATCCATTGGTTTAGCAAGAATTGGTGGTTTGGCTAGATATCCCTTAAGTGTCTAGAGCAAGCTGGCATTTTTTCGTCCCATTCAAAGTTTTGATTACCTTTCAGTAGCTTATTAAAAGGAAGGCATTTGTTTGTGTTCCGTAATATTAATCTATTTAAAACAGCAAATCTTCCTCTTAGACATTTTAAGTCGTGTGGTGTCTATGGTACGGTTGCATTCATGATCGCATTGATTTGCTTAGGGTTTGATTCAATAACCCGCTCAGCGATGAGATTTCCTAGGACTCGAAGCTACACCAAAAGAACACTTCATCGGGTTTAACTTCATGTTGTACAAGTTGAGGACTCGAAAACTTTTGGAGAGTTCCTTTACATGCTCTGTGGGGTTCATCGTTTTTACGAGCATGTCATCAATGTAAAATTCCATGGTTTTTGAAATTTGTTCAGCGCACATTTTGTTCACCAACCGTAGGTAGATTGCTTTGGTATTATTCTGGCCAAAAGGTATAACTCAATAGAAATATGTTTTTCAGTATGTTATCAATTTAGTTTTTTTCTGATCGTCCGGGTGCATTAATATCTAATTATGGCCAGAAAAGACGTCCATGAAAAACATTTGTTTGTGCCCCGCAGTTGCCTCTACTAGGCGATCTATGAGAGGTAACTGTCTTTGGAGCAACCTTTGTTGAGGTTAGTACAATTGATACATATTCTCCACTTCCCATATTTATTTTTAACAAAAATTGGGTTAACGAGCCAATCGGGATACTTTATTTCCTCGATCGATCTGATTTTTAATAACTGATCAACTTCCTCGTTTACTACTGTTGTCATTTTTGGACCGAGCTTTCTCCATTTTTGTTTAATTGGTTTGTACAACGGATCTACTTTTAGTTCGTGAGAGGTAATGTTTATGTTGGTTCCGACCATGTTTTCTGGTGTCTAAGCGAATGTTTGTTTGTTATCTCTAAGGAAGGTTATCAGTTCAGTTTAGATATTAGGGTCGAGCTCGATCCTGACATTTACTTGCCAATATAGGTACTCGTCGTCTAGTGGTACAGGTTCTACAGCAGATAGATGAGATTTTTTGTTAGGGGGATTCTTATTAGAAACCCTTACTTTCTCTAGTTGCTACAATGCATTGTTTCAAGCTTTTCTGAATTTGGTTTCATAGCACCTTCTCAAAACTGACCGGCTGGTTTCAATGACGCTGATCTCGTTTTTGGCATGAAACTTCACACATTGGTGATATGTTGATGATATGGCTTTCATGGTATATAACTATGGCCGTTTGAAATTGCATTAAACAGAGTCGGTTTATTCACAACAACAAATTTTATGGTTTTCCAAACTCCTCAAGCGATACTAGGCAAGGTTATCGTTCCTAAAGATAGGATGTTGCTTCCTACCAATCAAAGAGGTAGAGAGTAAACGTAAGCTCACTCGTAAGCTCGAAGAGCTTCCCTTCATTTGCTTTATGGGAGCCACATAGCACATAGCTGGAAGTCAGAGGGCCCATACTACCTGCCTAACCCAATGGGGTTTTACTGCTTTCCATTTCAAAATCTTTGAATCCCATTTATTTGTACGTGCCATAGAAAGGAAGGTCTACTGAATTTCTAGTATCGATCATTATTCATGAGATTTCAAAACCGGCTCTATCCAGTGATATTATGGTACCATCGTCGTGGGGTTTATCTAAGTGGGCTGTTTCGCTTTCGCTAAAAGTTATGATTTTTTCCTCCTTGGTTGGTTTTGTGCCTACACAAGAGCTCATTATGGCTTTTCATTGATGAGATTCTATCGAGATAGAAACGAGGTACGAGTTACCCATTATGAACTTGATATGAGGTTTGGATGCTTGAATAACCATCTGGGTTTCGACAAGCTGTGAATCTGTTTTATCTTCCGAGTTACCTCGCTTTCTTTTATTGTAATCATACGAATTATTGGGATCCCATTTTGGTTTGTTGAGTCCGTCTTCCATTTGTTCTCCTTTTTTAAGTTTTTGAACGGCTTTGCTATCCTCAACATAATGACCTTTAGCTTGACCTTTAACATAATGAACTAGATCTACATGAGATACCATTCTTGTCGGCTCAAACCTAACACCTTCTACTAAATTCATCCTAGAAGAAGGCTTTACACACTCATCGATTAGCAATGGCTAGAAAAAAGGTTAGGCTTGGGTGGGGGAACCGTTCCGATGATGGGAGATGGCTACTTGAGCCAGAAAGCGTGGTACAAAGGTGAAAGGAGACCCAGGTATGTGTATGTACCCATGAATCCAAATATAATGATGTGCTATTTGAAAACAGCATCGTTGTCACATTCGCTGAAGGCTTTGGATTTGTCCTCCAACGTATCGCACAACATTTGAAAGCTCGGTGTACTGACCAAAGGCTCAGAGTGGTCATTGTTTCCTCGTTTGACACCTTGGCCTCTTCAAAGTAGTGGTTGGAGAGTTAATGGAGTGAAGTCTTTTCTGGGCATGGGACTGGGATGTTTTGATCATTCCCATGTGAGTCCTTGAATAAGTAGAAGAACCGACCTGGGGTTAGGCTTCTTTCTAGAACTTTGTAGTTGATGTAGTGCGACGCGTCAAAAAATTTTACGTCATTTTCTAACCCGTCGCCTTGCAGAGCTTGTGAATTCTTGAGCTTCCATGGATACGAAGGTTTTATAAGCACATACTTGTTAGAATGTGAAAATCCAGGGTTACTTCGGATTGTGCATATTCAGGGTTCACGGTAATTATCACCATGCAAATTTAGGGTGACCACAAGATCAAGACATCACCAAAGATCAAGAGAAGAAGTTTCAAGTAATGTGCAAAAATAGGATCTTCCGGTAATGTGCAAATTCAGGGTCATGATACTATTTGACCATTAGAGTGTGGCACAAGGAAGATGAGTCACACGGAAGTGACTTGCAAGGCAAGGAGCTGAACTCAATAGTTAAGTGTGAAGCAAGTATGAACATATGGCCTCTCTTGGGTCAATATAGCCATTGGAAGCTCATTAAAGGAGTAAGGAACCGAATAGAACTAAAGAAAAGAAGAGTTACATTCGGTTATGATCAAACCAAGGAGTTAGAAAGGAACAACAAAAGTCACATGCTCATTGTTGGGACAATAGAACCGTTGGAACAAAAGGAGAATGGTCCCCTCCTTACCTTCAAGAGACAATTCAAAATATTACCATCTTAAGTAATATGTGGTCCCATCCGATTGTGTATGTATGTAGAGATTACGTTTCATTCTCATTGCCTACATAATCTTAGTAAACACCATCTCGAAACTCTATGGTTACTAAATCTTCCATAAAATCTATGATTAGATATACTCATCTTCTTCATTATACAACTCGGCCATATGGCCACCAAACTCTCTCAAAACTCTATGGTTACTAAATCTTCCATAAACTCTTCCAAATTCTCAATCTTCATTCTACAAACTCCAAATCTCTTATACTTAATCTTTATTCCGCAAAATCAAAAATGGTATCAGAGCCAGGTTGGTTCTTTGGGGAGTTTTGTCCCAGGATATCTTGGTGTTTGTTGCTTGAAAATTGTTTTCTCAAAGTGTTTTCAATCCGATCTTGGTATTGTTCTTCTTGTGTTTCTCAAAAACGTTTTCTTATATGTTGTTTCAAAGGTTTCAAAGTTGAATATGTGAGCTAAGGCTCTGTTTTATATGGGAAATAATCCCTGTTTAGGTTCTTGTTGATTTCAAACCATTTTCTAAAGATTTTTAAAAGTATTGGTACAAAACCGTTTGATTCTTGTTTCAATCAATTCTCTTGAGACAATGAGGATAAATGAATATTACTGATGCTAGACACCTCTTATCTGAGCATCATATCATCTCCAAGTCTCTGCTTTTCATAGAAAGTTTTTATTCTTAGTGTTCTTGAAAGGTTTCAAACCGATTTTCAAATCTGTTTTTGTAAAAATGTTGTGTTCCTCATTTAAAATCTTAAAATCGTGTTTCTTCTTGAATCTTTTATGGATTTCAAAGTTAAAATCCCTGTTTTTCGTGGTCATGAAGAGAGAAGAAGTGTTGGTGTGGCTATGGACCACAAGGAAGAGAGAGAACTATAAGTACTCATGCTTTTACCCATTGGTTTCTATAAGACTGTGAACAATGGTTCATTTATTCAATATCCTCCTTTTTCTCTTTTTCTACTCCACATCATCATCTCTTTCTTCCACCTAATCATTCAACACCCTATCAATTTTTCTATTCTTACAATAGTTTTTTTAATAAAATTCAACACCCTACCCCACCATCTTTATTATATCTATAAATTATTATCATTAATAAAAACAATTACTAAAACTCAAATTACCCAAATAATAATTAAAAAAATCAAAAATATTTATATTAAAACACAAAATTTTATATATTTATCTAAATTTTAATACAATACATAAACAACAACACACGTTGACAAAAAAAAACAACAACACACCATACTTTGAAAAAAACCACAATAGACAACTAGTTAACACACATAATTTATTTGTTATGACAAATTCAACCCAGAAACATCGTGTACATGCTCCCTTGTACATGAACGTGAAGTATGCAGCCAATATTGGTGCATGGGGATCTGCAGCCATGTGGAGATCACATATGGCATGAAACTGTTTGATTGGCTGCAGGTAGAGCGGGTAAGAAGTGCATCCAAAGGTACCCAAACCTAACCTCTCGAGCATCCCAGCAACATAATCTAGAATACCAAGCATGTCCATAGTGGTTGGACAAAGGAACTTAGTTGGAAGCATCTTCTTCCTGAGCTGATCATAGAATATCCCATGGAATGATTTCTATCCATCCTCTGGCTTATGCTTCATGTAAGTGTTGGTTTGCTTAAGCAGCGATGAATAAGACATGTTGCCAAGTTTTTCTCAAACGGCTACCCATCAGTCCTTGGCCACGACAAACATACCCTCAAATCACAAGCAGCCATAATAGAACTCTGTCCTACTTTGAGGTTAGATGACCTCCTAACCTTCTTTGATGTACCCTTGGTTCCTTTGTTCGGACCAGTTTCTGCAGCCAACCAAAACAGAGAAAAGTAGAGAATTTAGTTTCTCCAAAAAGGGATGAGAATATCGAAAATGTCGAAATTGAAAGAGATTATTGTGAATTAATTTATAAACCATTTAGCAACACAATCAAACATTCAACATTGCATCAACTAATCACACAATATCTTAATTCCATACCTAAATTCCCAAATTCTTAAAATTCTTCTTCAACCTAACACATCGATTTCTAAGCAAAAATCAATCTCATTTTGGGCAAGTAGGTTTCGAAATCACTAAAAATGATAGGGCATTGATTTTACACTATTAAGCAACAATAAATCGAAATTGAAAATCTCCCAAAAATTCTCCAATTTTGCGGATTGTATAAAGGTGATAGAAACCATACCTTTGCTGAATGAGAATGATAGTTGGATAATAGGAAAGAGGATGAAAACCCGATTGGAATAGGATTTTGAAACATTGAAATCCGTTAAGAAATGAAGAAGTTATGGAGGATTGAAACTTTGTCAAAAATCTCCTCAAAATCGTCCAAGAAAACAAGTTTCTTAAAAAATCCGATTTTGATCCGAAAACCCATGTTTTCTTCTTTATAAGGTGTGTCCGGTTCAATTCAAGTGAATTGGACCAGTTTTCCAAAACATAAGAATTACCTGTTTTGATGATCGATAAATCTGGGTGGCGATCGATCGATCAATGATTCCTTCAAAAATTCCCTTTTTCGACGATCGATCGATCAAATATCTGGAGATCGATCATCCAATTTAGCGTTGTTTTCTCATCTCCATGATCGATCGACCAGTCCTACATGGATCAATCATCCAATCGAGTGATGGGTCCTTTTTGCTTCTTGATCGATCGATCCTAGCCTCGATCGATCGATCGATCCTATTCTCGATCGATCGATCAAAGCCCTATTATAAAATTCTCACCTAAAACAAATCAAACCAAAACAAAAAATTAACCAAAAACAGAAAAATTATGAAAAGAAAAACTACCTAATAGTGAGTTGCCTTCCACTCAGCGCTTGTTTAAAGTCATTAGCTTGACTTTCATGCCACTTAGATGGCAGATCGACTCTTGGGAGGAATGTTCACTCCCTTAATAATTTCTTCATTGATGATGAACTCCTTTAGTTGTTCATCCTTCCTCTGGAATTCAGCTTCTATAGTATCCAGCAACACTACAGTTCCATCAGGGTGAATTTATTTCAGAGAATATGGTCTTGAAGTCTCAAGTCCAAACTTTCCTGCAGAAACCTTAAGTTACAAGTTTCGAACAATAATCTCATTATATGTATCAATCTTAACATCAAGGAAACATGTATCATTCTGCTCAGCTGAATCGTCTGCTAGCTCACGACAAAGATTGTACTCTTCATCTAACTCATACTCGAGTTCAATACTACCCAAACTTGTAAAAATCGAACCTTCCAACTCAAAAATAGCCTTCTTCTCAGTAGAGGCGCTGATCATCCCACACAAGTTACCCGTTGAAGCACTAATCGGGCATTACACTCCTTTGTCAACGTTTTCGAGTACAACCCTCTTGCTAGGGAAATCGATTCTTCCTCCTACTGTGTTAAGGAATGGTCTTCCCAACAGTATTAGAACTGCTCCACCTCTAGCCATCTCAACTATAGTGAAGTCGGTTGGTACTCTGCAATTTCCTACCAGAACAGTGAAATCGACTAACCGTCCCCTTGGGCTCTTAGAAGTTGCATCCCCAAAAGAAATGGACGAGTTGTGATCCTGCATAAGATTGATCCCTAAATTCTTTTTTGTCTCTAAAGAGATGATGTTCACACTTGCACCCGAATCACAAAGTTCATCGCTAAAATCAGTTTTCTCAAGATGCAAGGGATGGTGAACTCTCCTAGATCCTCTAGCTTAGTGATGTGTGTGATTTTTAATAGTTTTAGAGTCTTGTTTTAGGCAGTTTTGTATCCGTTTAGATAGATTTTCTGATTACTTAAGTCTTTTTAGGTTTGTTTTGCTTTCTTTGCATTTGCATTTGGAGTTTGGAGTTTATTCTAGGTAAAGGAGCCAAAAAGGAGCTAAAAATGGAGCTATGGATAATTGGATCAGCTGCTAGGCAAAAAAAGTCATGCAAACTCATATTGCTGCATCGTGGATCACAGGGCGGGGACTGCTCGGAACGCTGAGAAGAAGATGCCTCAGTCACCAGCCTCAACCTATGTGCTACGAGGGAAGACAAATTCATTATAATCGGACCATCCACTCAGCCTCAACCCCCGAGGGCGAAGACCAGAACTACTCCTCGGTGCCCAAGCTTGCGCAAGGACTCCGAGGGCAAGATTTCTGGTCGACCGACTTAGGCCGGTTTGACCATTTTAGGGTTATGAAAATGACCCTATAAATACCTCTTAATCACTATCTTACCATTTTATCTGTTGATTAGCCGAAAAAACTCTCTCTAATTTTTGTTGTTGCTTTCATTTATGCTTTGATTAAGGTACTTTGATGTTTATGATTTGATTTAAATGGAATGATTTTAGATTGATCTTCAGCTTTACTTTCTGCTCCTTACTTTATTTTTCTTTATGTTTATGCAATTGAGATCTCCTCTGATCCTCCAGTCTCAAGCCATGAGACGTGAGTAGATACTTGTGGATCTCGAGGATAAGGAGATTGGAGGTGAATCAACTGATTCCCTCGCCATGCAAACATGATCTAACTCTGATCTCTTCTCACATGACTAGGCTTAAGGCTGATCTCTCCCTGATCAAGAGAGATCTGATTTGGGTCGTGACCTAAGGCTAGCATCGAAGGAATCGGAGACCAAGTGCCATGTGAGTGATTGTTTGATCCACCGAGGAGAGATCTAGTATGTGGGTCGGCTATTAGATGTATTGGGCTGAACTTTAAGCTTATGATTTGGTATGATCGTGGCTAGCACGGTAATGGATCAACCGGATTAATTAGGGTTCTTCACCATGAGAATGGGTTGATCTAGGCTTGTCCCGGTATAGGGATCAATCTATTTAGCTCGGCGAGGTCGGATCGGCGAGTTTACCGCCGATCAAAACCTCCCTATCCTTTAGATCTATGCTATTAACCTTGATTTCATCTATTGCCATTTTATTACTCTGTTTTTGATGCAATTCACTGTTTTGGATTTTTTGATTCTATTTTTATTTTGTCCTCTAGTCTATTTAGTCCTATTAGTTAGATTGCAAGCTCATTAGATAACATAGTCTATCTTTGTGACAGATTGATAGGTTGCTTGGACTAGGAACTAGTAGTAGATAGGTTGATTACGAGCAACTTCTGAGTATTGGTTCGACAATTCCCATTACTTACTCTATGCTTCAATGATTTGATCTTAAGGACCCAAAAACCTTGCTATCAAATTGGCGCCGTTGCCAAATCAGTTTTTTTTGTTCTAATTTATAATTTGCTAGTCTTAGGATCAGGTTTAGTGTCATTACTATTGTAACTTGTCTGTGTTTCACACAGCTTGGATCTACAAGGACGAAGCTCCAATCCTACTGACAAGTTGTTGTTTCTGTCCTTGCAGGCCTCGCAGGTACTCCTCGACAGCCAAACGCGAGGGCACCAGAAATAACCCAACCTCGGCATCTGCACTCGTTGCCAAAACCTGATTTCAAGGACCTTCGTACTCCTTGTTCCCTGTTTTCGATATGGCCACCTCATCAGCCGACGAGTACTCTGATCAGGAGAACTCTGATGCTCTTGACGAGACACAACCACGAATGATAGGAGCAGTACATGAACCAAATACATCTTATTTGCGGTATGGAATCACCCCACCATCTGTGCTGAACCGTACCTTCGAGATCAAAGGAAGCCTCATTGCTATGGTCCAACGAGTCAAATTTCACGGACTTCAATGTGAAGATACCCTCGAGCACCTTGATGAGTTTTAAAGGTTGTGTAGCACCACCCAAATGGACGGATTGATTAATGATGCACTCAGATTGTGGCTATTTTTGTTCTCCCTCGCGGAAAAAGCGCAAAATTGGGAGAAACATCTATCTCCCGGTCAAATCACGTCTTGGGCCGAGTGCAAGAAGGCATTTTTGAACAAGTTTTACTCGCCTTCCCGCACAGTCAAGTTACGCACCAAAATCTTTCGTTTCACTCAAAAGCGCTCCGAGAGTTTCCCACATGCATGGGAAAGATTCAAAGACTACGTTGCTCAATGTCCCCACCATGGCTACACAACTGAATCCTTACTCAGCACTTTGTACCGAGGGATCAGATCGAGGTATAGGACGTTGCTAGACAAAGCGAACAATGGAAATTTTATGCACTAGGACATCACTGCTGGATGTAACTGATTGCAAACCTCGCTCGAGCTCAAGAACAGTACAATGCGGGTGATGCATACAGTGGAGCTTATTCGACGGACTCAGCTACACTAAGCAAAGATGAAATCCGCATAATGAATGCTAAGATGGACCGTTTTCTACACAATAAACCAACACCCATACCAACTAAAGAAGTAATGCGCGTGGAAGAGGTCAGTCTCTTGGAACAAACCCCTTCTACAACTGGCTCCCAACTGGCCATATTGGATATGTTGCAAGCAATTTTGCAAGGACAACAAAGTGCAGTCGGCGAGCTCACAGAAAAATTCTCCGAGATCAACAACCGCTACACCAATCTTCATGATATGCTCGGGGACATGAATACACGCCTGCAACAAGTAGAACAAAAACAAGCTACTTGACGACACACTTCGACTTTACACTCTTGCCTCGCATGTCCACCTCGCCCAATCAGCAAGGACCCGAACTGTTTTCCTTCACTCTACTCGGCACAGAAGGTGAGCTGCACCAACACTAAGTCTACTAATACTGAGGACAATATAGTCGAAGAAGGGGGGGTCTGCCTCGCGAAACATGCGAACGAGGACAAAAAGTTCCAAACATCGCCATCACCTTAACTGAGGCAACACAGCGAGTTAACCCACTCCCACCCATTCGTCCTCGTCTACCTTTCCCAAAGAGAAATAAAGACTGTAGAGCTGGGAAATACACGACTCAACTCCTTAAGCAGATTAAAGACATTGAGTTTCCAATTCCATTGGTTGATGCCATTATGTTGATGCCACCATATCATAAGTTCCTCAAGGACGCACTAAGGGAGAATATCAATGAGATTGAAGGAGAAGTGATTCTAACACATGAGATTAGTGCAATTATCCTAAGGAAGGAAGCACCCAAGAAATTAGCCGACCCCGGTACCTTTAATATCCCGTGCTCTCTTGGATTGCTATCCTTTAACAATTGCTTTTGTGATTTAGGAGCCTCGATAAGCCTCATGCTCTCTCGGTTTCAAAAAAAGTTGGGGTTTGAGATGTTTAAAGCATGCAAAATCTCATTGATACTTGCCGATCGATTTAGGAGGATACCAGATGGGATGCTTGAAGATTTGCCGTTTAACGTGGGAGGAGTACAAATCCCAACCAACTTCATTGTACTAGAGATGGATCAAGAACCAAAAGATCCTTTGCTCTTTGGTAGACCTTTCTTGGCCACAGCTGGAGCTTTCATTGACGTGAGAAATGGAACCGTAGAGCTTAACTTGGGAAAGGACATCAAAATGAAGTTCCACATAGAGAGTGTACTAAGGAAACCTACTATTGACAATCAAGCATTTTGGATCCAAAGAACAGATGATCTTGAAAGTGAGTTGCTTGAAGAGTTGCTTACTAAAGATCAATTTCAAGTGGCATTAACCGCATCAATCCAAGATAAGTACTTACAGGTTGAAGCGGAACTCTATAAGGCACTCTTGGCCACTTATTAACCACAAAGAAGTACAGTTGTGATTGAAGAGCTAGTGGAGTCGGGAGCCAAGGATAAGCAAACAGGAGGGCTGGTCCAAACCCTCTCAACAACCCATGGACTAGCTAAGCACTCGGTCATGCACCTCGCCACTAATGGGACCGAGGAGATCCTCGAGGGAACCCAAGATGATTAGTCCGAGCTCAAGGCACCAAAAGTGGAGCTGAAGACACTTCCCGCAGGGCTAAGGTACGCTTTCTTAGGACCTAACTCTACATATCCTGTGATTGTTAATGACACCCTAAATGATGATGAGCTTCAAATGTTGCTATCCGAACTTAAACGATTTAGAAGAGTTATAAGGTATTCTCTTGATGATATTAAAGGAATCTCACCTAGCTTTTGCGTACATAGAATTCACTTAGATGATGAATCTCACTCTAGTGTAGAGCCCCAAAGAAGACTGAATCCGAACCTTAAAGAAGTTGTGAAAAAGGAAGTCCTTAAATTGCTTAATGCGGATGTAATCTATCCCATCTCCGATAGCAAATGGGTTTCACTGGTTCATTGTGTCCCTAAAAAGGGAGGTATCACTGTGGTTAAAAATGATAAAAACGAAATGATACTAGGAAAGATCACTTCCCATTGCCTTTCATTGATAAAATGGTAGGACGCTTAGCCAATCATAAATTTTATTGCTTTCTAGATGGGTATAGTGTATTCTTTCAGATCCCTATATATCCAGATGATCAAGAAAAAACGACATTTACTTGCCCTTATGGAACTTTTGCTTATAAACGTAAGCCATTTGGACTTTGTAATGCTCTTGCAACTTTTCAACGTTGCATGATGTCTATATTCTCAGATTTAATCGAGGAGATGGTGGAAGTCTTTATGGATGACGTTTCCGTCTATGGCTCTTCCTTCTCCTCTTGTTTGTCAAATCTATGCAGGGTATTGAACAGGTGCGTGGAGACCAACTTGGTACTTAATTGGGAGAAATGTCACTTCATGGTCAAGGAGGGGGTCGTTTTGGGATATAAGATTTCTGAGAAAGGAATTGAGGTTGATCAGGCTAAGATAGATGTCATGGTTCAGTTACAACCTCCAAAGGCGGTGAAAGACATTAGAAGCTTCTTGGGTCATGCNGCGGTGAAAGACATTACAAGCTTCTTGGGTCATGCTGGTTTCTACAGGAGGTTCATCAAGGATTTCTCAAAAATAGCTCGGCCGCTCACTCGCCTGTTATGCAAAGAGGTGGAGTTTTCATTTGATGAAGAATGTATGGAAGCTTTTAAAACCATCAAGTCAGCTCTTGTCTCAGCACCTATAGTCCAAGCACCAGACTGGAGTTTACCATTTAAAATCATGTGCGACGCCAGTGACTATGCGGTAGGAGCGGTTCCCGGGCAGAAGAGGGATAAGAAATTGAATGTCATCTACTAGGCGAGTAGGACACTCGATGATGCCACCAAGTCAAATATGAAATAACGGAGAAAGAGCTATTGGCTGTTGTCTTTGCATGATAGAAATTTAGATCATATCTCGTCGGTTCCAAGGTTATTGTCCACACTGACCATGCAGCTTTGAAATACCTCATGAAGAAAAAGGATGCAAAGCCGAGGCTCCTTAGATGGATACTTCTCCTCCAAGAGTTTGATATGGAAATAGTGGATAAACCGTGCATAGAGAACAGAGTAGCCGATCACCTATCATGGATGATGATAGAAGATTCAGTGCGAATAAATGGTTCCATGCCAGAAGAACAACTGATGACAATTCAACTTTCCAAACAGACACGGAAGGGTAAAACCTCGCAGGCACAACTCGCAGTAGTTGACACCGAGGAGCGACTGGTTGACCAGAGCGAAGATTTTTTACGAAAAAGGAAGTTCGTGGGGTCAGTACTCCCTTGGTATGCTGACTTGGTAAATTATCTGGTAGTAGGGGAGATACCTACGAGTTTGGAAGGGTATGAAAAGAAGAAGTTCTTTAGAGACGTAAACAACTACTTTTGGGATGAGCCGTATCTATACAGGCGAGGATCGGATGGTGTGTTTAGAGGATGTATAGCTGAGGAAGAGGTTCAAAGACTAGTGCAACACTGCCATGGATCCACATATGGGGGACATTTTGCAGCCTTCAAAACAGTTCAAAAGATTTTGCAAGCGGGGTTTTGGTGGCCTAGCATGTTCAAAGATGCTCAAGCCTTCATATCGAAGTGTGATCATTGTCAACGAATGGGAAACATAGGGAAACGCAACAAGATGCCTCAAAGACGTATCTTGCACATCGAGGTATTTGATTGTTGGGGAATAGAATTCATGGGACCTTTTAACCCGCCTTCACACGGAAACACGTACATCTTAGTGGCAGTAGATTATGTATTCAAATGGGTCGAGGCGGTGGAAAGTACGAAAAATGATGCAAGAACAGTAATTAAGATGTTCAAGACCATCATCTTCCCCAGATTTGGAGTTCCACGACTAGTGATTAGTGATGGAGGATCACATTTCATCAACACAGCCTTTGAAAGTTTGCTTAGGAAGTATGGGGTTAAACACAAGGTAGCCACACCTTATCACCCTCAAACAAGCGGACAAGTAAAAGCCTCCAACAAGCAGATCAAGTCCATACTCACGAGGATAGTTTGTGCCTCCAAGAAAGATTGGGCAGCTAAGCTGGATGATACGCTTTGGGCGTACCGAATTGCTTACAAAACGCCGATAGGAAGGACACCATTTCAACTTCTTTATGGCAAGTCCTGTCACCTCCCAGTGGAGATTGAGTATAAGGCGGTATGGGCAACAAAACTACTCAATTTTGACCTGAAGACAGCCCAAGAAAAACGATTGATCAACATGCACGAGTTAGAGGAAATAAGAATTGACGCCTATGAGAGCTCCAAGATATACAAAGAAAGAACGAAGGCTCTCCATGACAAAAAGATAGCAAAGAAAGTGATCTCAGCTGGAGACCGAGTGCTACTATTCAAATCAAGGCTGAAGTTATTCTCGGGAAAGCTTAAGTCAAGATGGACCGGTCCGTTTGAGGTTAAGGAAGTTCTACCGCTAGGAGCAATAACTTTGATTAGCAAAAACAGGGAACCTTTCACGGTGAATGGGCATAGGGTTACACCCTATGTGGGAAACAAGGAAATTCTGTAGAGGACTGTGGCAGTCCTCGACGAGCTTTATCACCTCTGAGCGAGGGGATAGTCGAGCTTGAGACTATAAACAAGCTCACTTGGGAGGAAGTTCATGGATATCCTTTTATACCTTAATTTCAATAATTTTTATATTTTTTCATGCGTTAATTTTTGGTTGAAAGAGAGTTCCTCAGGTTTAGACCAGATTCAAAAGATTAAAAGCAAGGGGTATGGACTCCCCTCGGAGGCAAGAATGGCGAGGGAAGGAACGAGGACACCGGATTTCCAAGTAGCAACAAGTACAACCAGCTGTCCAAAAACCCAGCTCAATAAGTGGTCCCCACCAGTCAAAGTGTACTCCCGAGGAACCAAGGACAGTCAAACTAATCCAATGGTGGAGAATCAGTCATTCAAAATCAAGGGACACGATGCGGTTAAAGATTAGGTGAGACCTCGGGAATCAAAGCAGCTTCCTCTTAAGAAACCGGCCCTTTCCATCAACAACACAAACACCATCTGTGACTTAGCTCTCATCCTCTCCTCCCCATTCCTCAAAGAAAGCTCACATCCTCGAGAGAAAGGAGAAGGAGTTTGGACAATGGCGAACAAGAACAGAGAAGACGAAGTCGTAAGAGCTTTTGGCAGCTGGAACATCTCACATCAGGTGAATCTAAGTGAAGAAAGCAAAGTGGTTGACTCGGTGGCACCACAAAACCAACCTTTCCGCCGCACCGCATGCATATCAGTAGGAGGAACAAAAGCATGGAGGCTGTCCGATGTTTGAACAAGAATTGACAATGAACACATCAGCATTTCCATTCCCGCACAGGGAGAAACTAGCTCAACGAACTGCCGAACATTGCTCCCTCACACTCGCAACTTGCCCAAACAGTCGAGGCGTCGCTCCAAACGCATCCAAGCCATCATAGAAAAGAAAGGGGGACCCTCGTATGCTGAACTCGCAACGAGTGGCGAGGATTCCGACTT
>OVBA01003767.1:0-26382 GCA_900406435.1 Lepidium aucheri
CAACAAATATATGATCTTTATATAAAATTTTATTAATACATAATATTTTGGTCTGTAGCTTTTTTATATAAAATTTAATTAATACATAATATTTTGATCAGTAGCTTCTTCTATATGAAATTTAATTAATACATCTAATATTTTGATAAGTAGCTTATTGGGATCAAACATCTACCGACAAAGAATTTCATCTACAGAACCTAAAATCATGCATTTCCTTTTGTCTCTAGTGAATTTTTGCTTTCTATCTTCTTTTTTTTTTGTCAATGAATTTTGCTTTCTTAATAATAGTACTTTTATATCAATGAAATTGACATGCCTTATCTTTTTCTTTTCTAAGATTTTGATTTTCAAGCTTTAATTTTCCAATTTCACTCGTGTGGACGAAAATACAAAATATCAATATCATCATAAATAAACATCGAATCCAAAAAAACATCGACTTGAAGAAGATGGAAGATATACATTTATACGTGTATATTCTGCAACCAAGTAAATTTAATTATTTATTTATTAGCGTCTTGGTTCTTAAAGTCGCGAGTCGACACTTACTTTTTTCTCTATCTAGTATTGAATACAAAATAAATATAGTTTCACTTTGACCATAATCATTTTATTAATTATATTCCTTTATTGGAAACAAAATAAATTAAATTAATACATCATAATGAGTTTTTTTTCGTTAATTACATCATTATGAGTCAAGCAAACCGATTACAAAATTGATCGATATACAACAACTTAGCAGCGGTTTTAAGACTAATTAGTCAGCAGATTTTACTTATCCATAGAACTACTACATGGTTTCGTTTGATCAAAAGGGTCCCAATTACTAGTTTTGTCTTAATTAACATAGTTTGTAAGTCTTAGATAATAGCAAAAGCGTGCCTATGTGTTTTAAAAAGGAATTTGTCTCAAGCCTCCTCTAATAAATCTAATTTCTGGAGCCTATTTATAAAAAAATCATATATTATAATAATTTTTAGTATATATATAATATAAATACTCATTTTTTATCTTTGTTAATAATTTTTTCAAGAACTAGATTATTTTTTTAACGACAACTAAGTTATTTCGACAATTATGTTGGATTTGATTCTAGATGTCTCTGCTAAAATAGTTTTTCAAATCTAGGAGTGATTAAATCTTATTTGCGATCAACTATATCACAAAAATAACTTAGTTAACACACACATATATTGTGAAATTTTGTGAAAAGAATTTATTAAAACCAAAACAAAATAATAGACTGTAGTAAAAACAAATGATTTTATTTATATATAAATATTATAATTATATTATATTTTCATTATAAAAAAGTTTATATTATAAATATTTTTTTGCTTGTCCTAGGCCCCTATAATTCTTGGCACAATATTGGATAATAGCAAAAAAATTTTGTTAACAATTAGACGGACAAGACTCGATCCATATTCTAAAGTTCATCTCCAAAATCTTTTTTTAATCTATTATAATATAGTGGAAAATAATCGAACCTCTGATGCTAAATCATTAGCTGAATCATTCTAACTAACTACCAGACTGAGAAAAACAGTAATTTATATAGATAAAAATGATGTATTTTATTTATAAACAAACATAATGTAAGATATTGTTCAAGTATTTATAAAATTACCTCTGAATTATTACTTTTTGAACCGGTTTGATGTTCATAATTTTAGGATAAAAGTGCCAAGTGTGAAAAAATAAAGCCTAATTCTTATTGCTATGTATGGAGACTAATAAAGATAATTAATTTTCAGTTTGGAATTGGATAATATATATGGAAAAACTGATTTCACAGTATATTTTTTTTACCGTTGGTCTAATTTTATGTAAGAAAATTGTGCATGTATCCTAAATCCTATAGACGTATAACAAAACATAATGTAGGTACATGTTCTTAGGTGATATGCAAGAGTTAGACAACGACCTTTGGTTTCTAGATTATTATAGTATTTTTTTTTAACTTTAAAAAGAAATCAAATGGAAAATGTCATCTTAGTATGATCATTTGATCTTACATATCATAGGAAAAAAATATAAAGTAAATTCTTCAAAAGCAATCATCTTCTCCATTATAACTGTGGAATCAAATGAGCCACTAATTTGGAGGAGTAAAATTATTTCAAGAATCATTAATTACGCTTACAATTAAAATAAAGGGTTTTATGCAAAACAAAAACTATCAAACTAGTCATAGTTTACAACTTTAACATCTGTTCACTCAAAAACAAACCCTTCTATTTCCACAAAATACAAATCAAATCACTATATATAAATAATATACTTTAAATTTTATTATTGTCATATATATTATATTTTAAAATATTAGTAAATTTTTATTCTAATTTTAATTTGACATATTATTTATTATAGTTTTAGAAATTTGATAGTAGTTGCAAAATTATATTACATACTCTTGTTATTTGGTGGTTTGATTATATATTTTTTTGTGATAATATACTAGAGTAGACCACAATTTACATTTATTGACTAGAATGGAATTTACTAAAAATAACACAGATTTTTGGATATAAAATGTCCTTTTTTCTTTAAAGTTTAGTTTAATTATAGTTGAATACCATTAGTATGAACAAAGAAAAAAAATTGAGTTTCTCATTCTATTTCTCTCATTCTTTGCTCAATGTCGTGTTCCTCTTTGTGTCCGGTTTCGTCTCTCTCGTCGTCTTTTTGAGTTTTATTATCATGTTTCTCGTTTTCTCATTTCGTATGTGGATAGTCCATGAATACAACAATTACTTTCTAGACGATCCGCCTCTTGTACCTTATTTTCTGGTATCATCGAAAGATTTGTAAAATTAAATTTTTTTCTGCTTTTAAATATTTATCTGATCTTGGATCGTTACCAAAGTCTCGGATCTTCCAATCCCAACGAATATGTTTTCTCCTGGCAATTGAGTCCTACATTTCTCTCATTCGTTTTTTTACTCCGACTTGTTTAGATATTGATACGCGAAATAGTTAGTTGAATTGTGGTGTTGTGCCTCGAATGGTCCCTTATTTTTTGAAATTTCATGATTCCACCATTTTTCTTTTGATTTTGTGTAGCTTGTATAAGTTCTTAGACATTCAACGGTTGTTTTTCGTCATATCAAAAAAAAAATTGTTGTTCTTCACAATTTTGAGTGTATATTGCAACACTTAGCGAGTCTAGTGATGTTAGGAACTATATATATCCGTTAAGGTGCATAGTCTATGACATGGATTGATTGAAGTAAAATTGTTAGTTCTTTTATGATGAAGCTAAAGAATTAAGTTTTGTATGTTGCTGGTATGATCTTGTGCTAAGAAAAAATGATAATTGTAACTGGCTTGTTCAGTCGGTAACCAAATTCTTATAGCAGCTATTTACAAATTAGTTAGATAGTGAATTTATCTTGTGACAATGCTATATGCTTAGCTGACTTGGAGATGACATGTCATGATTGCAAGTTTACATATAAATGGTATTTGTATGATTTTATTTACAATATCCATCAAAATCGTTTCTTATATCACCTGTTATTTAGAATTGTTGGTTACATATACTACAACTCACTCCTACCAATAACCAAAGCTTATGATATGTTGTGCTTTTTGGTTGTCTTAGTCAATTCATATCAGTCTTTTATGCTTTTCAAAGCTTTATGCTACATCATTTTTAGAATGAATGGGGTTCTCTAAAATTAAAATGTGAAATCATTGCCTTTTGTCATTCTTGTTTATACAGGTTCACTTCAATGTGGTTTCTTCTTCAAACTGGAGCTACACTTACTAGTAGCAAAGTAGAGAGAGATAAAGAGAGGTATTGAAAAAGAGATAAATGTTCTGTACTTGTTTCTTAAGTGGTTTATGCCTTATTACTAGAAAATCTTCTTTTTAGAATTCAAAGCATAGGATTAGAATTGAAAAAATACACATGTTCTCCTTATTTGCTATATTTCTCTCTTAAGCTTAAGTTTTGATTCTGCTTTTGAGTGCTTGAAACATGTATTTTTCTCTTTGTTTCTTCTTGCAGACAAGTCTTTAAAGACTTGAGAACTTTCCTATGTCACTGTACCTATAAGCATACGACATGAAGGACGAAGGAGACTGGTTTTACTCGCCAAAATGATGGAGTCCTAATCACAGTAGCTACACGGATTCATGAGCTATCCGTATAAAAAGAACCGTCGTTGTTTCTATCGTTGCCCCATCATTCTTCTCTCCCGGTGAAGCTCTCTACATTCAAACCCTACAAAGTTTTTCCTATGATATTTTAGTTGGCTTTTTTCATGAAAGGAACTTGTTTCACTCAAGAGAAACTTTGAAGCTGCTCAATACTTTTCCCATGTCAGTGTACCCTGTAAGCTTGGTTAACATAGTCTGTTAGTGTCATTATTCGATGTAAGGATTGTATAAATAAATATTGATCTCAACATTTGGTATCTTGTGAATCTATTTTGTTGTGATCACATTGGTTAAATAAAATTCATTGTTTGCCATAATCAAATATTAAAATTCGGTTTCCTTATTGAACTTGTTGAGAATTGAGTGTTGTAAATCCTATATAGCTTCCTTGATTGAATTTTGTAAGGAAAACAGTTTGTAGTCCAGGAATAAGTATGTGGAAAAATATGTATGTAGTCATTCTAAATATAATTGTAGCCAAGCACATTCATATGTAATCATCGCAAAATGTGCTATTCCAAATAATTAAAATCTCAGCACTTAATTATGTACTTTCATCCGATCAAAATAAATATGTAACTCTTAACAAAAACAAATATGCAACATATTTAGGACCTCATGAGTATGTTGATGAACTAATAAGTCTATTACAGAGTTAAAAAACATGCAAGTAGGTTACCGAAGTAGATAAATATGTGAAAGGTTTTCACACCATTTGATTCAATTATGTAGTTTCAAATACTATAAATATGTTGTATATTTATTCCCAAGAATTACTCACACGGATACAAATTTTGTAACATACTTACCAAAATTATGTACTCCCTCTATTTCTTTTTATAAGTTGTTTTGCTTGAATGCACAACTATTAAGAAATTTTTTGCTTTTTGTTTTCTCAATAAAAAGTTCACCACTTTATCTTAGCATTTAATTAAGAAAAAGAAAGAAGAATAATTTTTTTAAATAAAAAGTTAGTTTATTTTAACTTTTAGTTTACTTTTTGTCTTGGTTTTGTAAAACAACTTATATTTTGAAACAAAAAAAAGCTTCTAAAACAACTTATTATGAAACGGAGGGAATATTTTCCAAGTGACAACTATGGGACATAATTACTAACACACATTTATGTAGCCATAATAACTTTTTAAAATTACATAAATAATAAGTATGTTAAATACTTAAAAAAATATGGCACATACTTTTAAACTTATATGTCACATATTTACAAAGTACGCAGAAGTTTTGACTGGTCAACGTCGTAGCATAACCGTAAATACTTTATTTTCCACACCAACAACTAAGGATACTTAAATATGATTTAACCAACAACAAGTTTACAATATTTTAGATCTATTCTAGTTAATAAACGCAAATCTTATCCCATTTCTCCCTTTTTTTCAAGCACAGTTTAAAGGTACAAAATAGAACAACATGTTGGAGGGTTTTTTACACAAAATCCTACAATAAAATTTACTATCATTATTTAGATTCTTTTTTTCTTTCCATTACTCATTATTATACCATAATACTATTTAATTTACCACTAAATAACAAATTTTCAACATAAATTCATTCAACTCTAACTTAACTGTTGTAGGTGACTTAAAATCAGTGTTTACTAGTACACCTTTTTAAACTCTATAGTTTGGAGTTTGTTATCAAAAAATAAATCTATATTTTGTATATATATATGTACATATATAAATTATCAACCAGCACAATGATCGAGTAATTAGGTAGAAGAGGATTAATCTTTCAAAAAATTTAAATGAGTAAATAAATAAGAGTAAAGTCTTGGTTTTGAAAAGCAAATCCGCGTATTACGTCCACCCACTTACTTATCAAATTGTCTCTCTTACGTAACCATATCACCTTTGTATATAAAAATAACATCCATTCAATTTTAAAAAAATCTGCTTTTGCTACCATTAAAATAATAATAATAATAAAAAACAGTAGAGAATCAAGAACAAATCACTTATCAGGCTTTACCAATGTCCCCCATTTGCAAAATACCAAAATTAATTAATAATTACACTTAAAGAAAATACTTATTACTAGTCATGTTCATTTGGTTCTTTGGTTCGATTCGATTCTTTTAGTTCTGAAAAAATGGTAACTGATAGATACTTATTATATTCAGTTCGGTTCGGTTTCGGTTTCTTCGATTCTGAACTTGTGGTAACCAATGAATACCTATTCAGTTTGGTTTGGTTTCGCTTCGAATATCTCTATCTAATTTTTTTAAAAAAATCAATAACTTTTTAGAAAAACCATAAATTAATTATGTAATATTTTAGTTTTTAAAATAATTTTGGTTTAAATTAACTAATAAATTTAGATTATAATTATAATTTTGGATATTTAGATTATTAAATATTATTCAAATAATTATTTTAAAATATATAATTGTGTTTCAGTTCTTAGTTCTATACCTATTCGGTTCCTATTCTTTTAGTTCATGAATTTATGAACCGTTCAGTTATTTAGCTGGGTCCAATTTGATTTAGTTCTTTATATTTTGGATTGGTTTGATTCAGTAATTTGATTCTGATTATTATGCTCAAACCTACTTATTACTATATTTATAAAATGTCCGCAGGAGATCGATCGAGCTGGATCCCACTTTCACTTGTAAGTGTATATGTATTGGTTATTTTGTTTTGTTTAATAAAGACATCAACATCCGTACCAAATTTGCTTAGAAATTAATTTAATTATGGTGAAATTTGGTCATAATAAATCTATTTGCCTTCGAAGGAGACAATAACCTGAACTAGACCATTCCTTAGCTCCACTTTAAATTGATTTCATTGGTCCAAGTCATATAAACACTGTTCACTATATATACTTTTAGCTGGATAGATTTCGTTTTTTCCATTGCTTTTTTACAAAATATTTGCACGTTCGATTTCATTCTAATGCCTAAGTTCGGCTCGATTTTTCCTAGATTCATTAAACTAGATGATAATATTGCTTTTATTTATTTTTCATTATTTTCGAATTGAATCACACGAGAGGGACCAAATTATAGTTTTATATGAGTAGCAGAGACGATGGTGTAATTTTGGTTAAAGAACAAAGATGATAAATTTTAACAAAAAAAAAAAAAGATGATAAATTCTTATCACATGTATCATTTTACGTAATGTAACATCACGATGCACTTGTTTTCAAAATATTATAAGAAATATTTTTGTTCTTATGCATGTTAATGTATAGATTCTTACGATGGATATAACTACTTTCATAAATGATTTCCTATACATGTACACATAAATGAGAGAACAAGTTTTTTTTTATTAAAAATTTTCAATAGAAATATTGTGGAAAAAAGATACGTTTTACAAAATTAATTATCGTAGATGAATAACTAGTCGAGTAGCTTTGGAGCTTTCGAGAGAAACATATCGTCGTATTGCATATAAAATGAATACTACGTACTAAACTTCAATGAAAAAGGAATCTTTATGTCCATCAAAATATTACAAAATTGGATTTAAATAAAAAAAACAAAGAGTTTATAAAATATTATTTTTTCTTTCAATTTTAAATTACAATGGTATAACATTTCTTGATACCAAATGACTCAAAGTCTAGTGATTTTTTTGATTACGAGTTTAAATCTATTTGGGAAAAGATCATTTATGCTTTACATGTTATATTAGCAACGGTTTGCTCTAGACACCGAAAATTATTACAAGTCAAAGATCTGAAACTCTCACGATTTATCAACAAAAATAAAATGATCTTTGTATACCGTCTAGATTATTAACTTGAGTCAAATTCTCTCTCTCTCTCTCTCTCTCTCTCTCTCTATATATATATATATATATATGACATATATTTTAGCTTGAAAGCATAATGATTTTATAAAAGATAAGGAAAATAGTGAAATTTGGGCCAATAGAAAACCTAAAAAATAAAAGGACATTACAGTCCTGTCCACTAGATACTACTCAATCAACCAACAAAACAGGTCCACTTACTGTTCCTGTGTAATCTATTACATCATTGGCTTCACTTTAGTGGACTATATCGACTAAAGGTTTGAGAATTGTACTAGTTTAGGCTGTATTCTAAAAAATAATTTAATTTATAAACTTTCAGAAATAAATGTATAATTTGACGTTGTTAAATTTCGTTTCCAATTTTTTTTACCACACTTTCGTTTTTAATTAAATAACCCTTGAATTTATGGTTTGGATTTAAATATGTATTTTATGATTCCACTCAAGAAAAATGATCATTTGAATATTTATTTTATACGGATAGAATTTTGTGTATGACGACTAATATGTACGTTTTGTTAATAACTTAATACAAATTTATATCATATGTATGACTAATTATCCACTAAGCTACAAGCAAATCATTAGTGCTAAGAGGTAACTCAAACGGTTCAATTAATTGTTTATATGTATAGATATGATTACGTTTTACTATTTATGACATTATGCCCATCATACGTGTTATAGTATTATCTATTAATACTTCGGAATATAATTAAATATAAAATAGATCTTAATTTAACTAATTTGTAACAACACTAAAATGCCTTTTGTTTTGTTTCGTTTTGCTTTTTCTTTTTTGGGGTTAATTTAGAGACTCTAAACCTAGGTTGGTACATTTTTCTAAATCAATGATTCAGAACATATATAAGCTGACTTATTCTCAAATGCAATTTAATCTCTCGACCTCTAGCTCCATAATAATCAACCAGGTCTACTGTTATGTTGGGTCAATGCTTTTTGTTTTAATTTAGTGTTTCTCATCTACTTAAGCCACTAGTTTTACTTTCTCACTTAAATTGATGACTAATCATTAGACGAATTTTCAACTTATGCAACATCCATTATCTTATATACTTGCTTTCTATCAAACTTTTGCCTCTCCAAAAATTGGTAAGTTTTGCACCACTTATAAATTTTTATAGTGTTTTATATCAGTCCATATGACATATCTCGTATCGCCATAATTTTGTAAACTATGTATACTTTTGATGGTCTATGTAACCACAATTATGCTATTTTAAATGTCTAAAATGACTCTTCAGGTACGGCTTAATCCATCTTAGTGTGTAATGAAAGGTCATTAAGTACATTTCAAATGATTGGTTTGTAGGAAGGAACCGGTGGTTTAAGTTCGACATTATTAATTAATTTCCCTCCCGGTTTACAAACCAACTCAAACCATATTTGCAATAGCATACGATCTATCAAACATTCAAACCATTTTGGAGTTTATGTTGCAATATTTTTTTCTTTTTTGTCAAGAGTTGGATTGACAAAACTCGATCTATAGCCAAATTTCCCAAAGTCATAATAATATCACGTGGAGCAAACACAAATTTTTGAAGTTAAAATCGGGTGGAATAAATAGCAGGTGTGACACTCAACCATTTGATCAGAGACACTTCCCTTATATACCAAACTATTATACAAAAAAATTATCATTTAATGTGTTTTTCAATTTTATGTTTTATAGTTTAAGGTATTTTGAAATATTTAATTATATTAAGAGAACTAAACCTGAAAAAAAGAACGAAAATTCAACTCCATGGATTCAAGTTAACTCACTACTAGGATTATAACGCGAAATTTGATTGTTTTTTATTTAAGCTCTTAGATCCGTGTCAATATTTTAGAATATTTTTACGAGATGTTTAAAATTTATTTTGAATGTAATGAGTTAATAAATGCTAAATAAAAGTATATTTGTGTATATTCTTTTTGCAATAAAAACTGCAGGAACATATTTGCAATAGCATACGTCTATCAAACATTCAAACCATTTTGGAGTTTATGTTGCAATATTTTTTCTTTTTTGTCAAGAGTTGGATTGACAAAATTCGATCCATAGCCAAATTTCCTAAAGTCATAATAATGTCACGTGGAGCAAACACAAATTTTTGAAGTTAAAATCGGGTGGAGTAAACAGCAGGTGTGACACTCAACTATTTGATCAGAGACACTTCCCTTATATACCAATACTATTATACATAAAATTATCATTTAATGTGTTTTTCAATTTTATGTTTTATAGTTTAAGGTATTTTGAAATATTTAATTATATTAAGAGAACTAAACCTGAAAAAAGAACGAAAACAACTCCATGGAATCAAGTTAACTCACTACTAGGATTATAACGCGAAATTTGATTTTTTTTATTTAAGCTCTTAGATCCGTGTCAATATTTTAGAATATTTTTACGAAATGTTTAAAATTTATTTTGAATGTAATGAATTAATAAATGCTAAATAAAAGTATATTCGTGTATATTCTTTTTTCATGATGAAAAGTTGTTAAAAATTTTAAATTTAAATATCAGGATTTAAAATTAGATAAAAACATAAAGGGTTAACACTAAAATTACCAATCTGTCCAAATTATAGGCTAATTTTATTTTATAGTAAATAATATGTCAATTAAAGTTCAAAATGGAAGTGTCTCCTATTTGAATATATAAGATAACAAACTCATATATATATATATATATATATAATTAAACAAAAATTAAATTTTTTAAGTGAATTGGAATTTTATGGTTAAAATGTTACAAAAGTTTCAATTTGATATATAAGTTATCATAATTTAACACATTATTTGATAGTAACCAAACACATCTATTTAAACTATTGTTCTGCAAGTGATTCATTAAATCAAATGTTAGATTTTTTTTTTGTTAACCGAGAGGTTACAGTTTTTATATAACCGCCGATTCTAATTATTGAAGACTCCATATCAATACATCATCCACTCTAACGATCGGAATCTCTGATATTAGAGATCTACACATCATCACCTTTCAACCGTACATCTCCTCAAAAATCAGAAGAGCCCATGTGAATACTTCTCCCAAAAAGTGGATTCAGACCTAAAACTGTCTGAACCTCCGGTACCAAGGAAGTCAGTGATGGCAGAATGTTGGTTCATGTAATGTAATAATACTATATTTTTTTCAGAACCATTTAACAAGATTTATTTCACTATTGCTTGGACATGCGCTTGAAAGACGATTAGCAGTGCGATTGTAACCGTTTTTTTCCGGTTTCTTCTCCGGCTTTCTTCGGCTATTTTGGCGGTTTCCGGCTAGCCTTCTGAAATTGTTTCTTGTTCTTCTGACCTCGTCTTTCTTCAATCCGGTGGCTTGGAAAGGGGATTCGTCTTCAATGACGATCTCCTCTTCCTCTTCTCCTCCGATGGATGCTCTAATCGTTGCTTTGATTGCTGCTTCGACTTTGTCTACTGTTGCTGCTTTGGCTCTGCCTAGTGTTGCTGGAGTTCCGATTGTTGCTCTGATTGAACTATCTTTGAATCGGATTGCTCTGTTTGCGGACGATTCTTTGATTTCTCCTGGGACTGTTGTGTCGATCTCTGATCTGGTACTCTTTCCACCTCTAAATCCTATGCAGCTCTTAATCCCACATATTGTTGTCTCTCCGAACTCTACTGATAATCCTTCTATTGCTTTGGAATCTTTTACTTCTACAGGTATTACTTCTGCTGGTATTGCTTCGTCAGTCTTGCCTCGATCCAGTGAGCCGGTTATTGATGCTCTGTATCCATCTTGGAATGATATTGCTAAATCTTCCAACTCTTTGGTAACATATTTTGGTCTTAGTCTTGCTGTTTCTGGTGGTGTTATATCCTCTTTGATTTCTTCTTCTATTCTGGCAAACGCGACTCCTCTTTGGAATGACTTTGTGGTTGGCCATTTTATTGGTGAGGCTCCTCACATCGGATCTATCCATGCTACAATGAATAGTATTTGGCAGACTTCAAAGAAGGATCTTAAGATTGATGCAAATTTTGTTAAGCCTACTTCTGTTGTATTTCGCATTAGTGATAAGCAGGTTCGGGATTGTGTTATTTTCCGTCGTTTCTGGTGTATTGGTGATAAGCCAATGATTGTGCTTGCTTGGTCGCTATCTACTGCTAATCAGTCCCCAGATCTTCAATCTATTCCTTTATGGGTTGATTTTAAAGATGTCCCCAACCATCTATTCTCCTTCAAAGGGCTCAGTTTCTTGGCAAGCCTTGTTGGCAAGCCGATTAAACTTCATCCTACAACTGTTAAATGCTTGAGGTTTGATATTGCACGAGTTTTGATTAAAGTGAATTTAGAGAAGCCTCTTCCAACTATGATTGATCTTGATGAAGGCTCTCTTTCAGCTTGTCGTATGGGGAAGTCTTTTCCTTGGCTTCCTCCTCGGTGTGACATCTATTTTAAATGGGGTCATATTTCTACCAAGTGCAAGTCTAATCCTAATTCTGGTGATTCTTCTGTTCTTCTGCAACTTATGCCTCTTTCATTCCAGCCACAACACTTTCAGACATTGATAAAGCTCATGACACTCTCTCGGATCCTGCAAGTACTCATAAATTGTGCCCTTGGTATCTAGTGTTGGTTCTGAGTTCCTTGACTCAACCATCATCAGAAAATCAGGTTGTCTCTCTCACATTAAGTCTGTTTCTACTAATGAGAATATTGATTCAGACATTAATGCCATTATTTTTCAAGTGCCTGTTCTCAGCTCTCAAAAAGCTATTCCACATCTAACAAAGTCGACTGTTGCTGTTGGAGTTGATTCCCCAAGACCTTCAACTTTCCGCAGAACTCACTCGACTAGGCACTCCACTGTGGACTCTGATATTGGTTCCATGTCTTTTGACTAGACCACTATCAGAAAATCAGGTCATATTTCCCCAAAACTTTCTAATATTGCTAAATCTTCCCTGCAGTCACAGCCTAATGTTTCCATTGGTCAGATATCCCCTTCCAGGTTTCTTGTTCTCGAGAACTTGCCTGAAGAAGGTAAACTTTTTTTTCCGCATCCTCCTATATCTGCACCTTGTAAATCTACTCGTCAGCATAAAAAACCTGACAAGCTCAAAGTTACTGCGGACAGTATCAAACTCTCTACTTCAGAGTCGAGCCAACCTTTATCCATCAGAGCTTCCTTCAGGAAGCAATAATGTCCTTTTTGCTTGGAATCTTCATGGCTTCAATCAGCCAAGAAAGCATAAAATGCTTAAGAAAATGGTTCAGGATTCTAAGCCTTTATTTGGCTGCTTAATTGAGACCAGGGTTACTCAGGAAAGGTTTCTCCCTATCCTTCACTTTTGTCTTCTTTCTTGGGCTGCTATTACAAACTATAATCATCACAAACTGGGTCGCATCTGGTTCTGTTACTTAGATGTTGTTCGTGTTGACCTTTTGGCTCTTTCTGCTCAACATATTACTTGTAAAGTGTAGCTTTTTTCCTCCAGTGAAATGTTTATTGTTTCTGCAGTGTATGTCTCTAACTTTGTGGCTGATAGGCAGGCTCTTTGGTCAGACTTATCTGTTGTTGTTTCCTCATTTCAGTATCTGTCTCTTCCCTGGATCTGTTTGGGTGATTTCAATGAAGTTTTATCTACATCTGAGCACTCGTGTTCCAGTGATTATAGTTTTGATCAGCAGGGTATGATTAAGTTTCAGAATTGGGTTTCTAATCTTGATCTCACGGATCTTGTTTTCTCGGGTCCGAAATTCTCTTGGTGGAATAAGAGAGATGGTGACCCCATTGGCAAGAAGCTTGATCGTGCTCTCATTAATGAGTCTTGGCTTGAATCTTTCCCGTTTTCTTCAGCCACTTTCTCTACTAGTGCTATCTTAGATCATGCTTCAATTATGGTCACTCTTCACTCCCCGATGAATAATTCTCGGAAGCCCTTTTAGTTCTTTAATTTTTTGACGGGCCATGATCAATTCCTCCCTTCTGTTGCTCTATCTTGGAATTCATCTGCACCTCTTTATCACTCCAAGTCCGCTCTCTATCTTTTTCATAAGAAACTGAAGGCTCTCAAACCTGCTCTTTGTCTATTGAATAAACTCACTATGGTGACCTCCCGTTTTGTACCAAAGCTGCATTTAGTGACCTGTGTCTAAAGCAGTCTGCTGCTCTTCATAGTCCGAGTTCTTCCTTGTTTCACGAAGCTTCTGTTGCTTCTGCTCGTTGGCATCATCTTGCTTTCATTGAAGAGCAATTTTTTCGCCAGAAATCAAGAATTCGATGGCTGGAGGCTGGTGACCGCAACACTTCTTTTTTACATCAGACAGTTAAATCTAGAACATCTACCAATTCCATTCATAATCTCTTGCTTCCTTTGGGTATTACTATCTCTGCCCTATCTCAATTAAGAATACTATTGTTGCCCATTTCCAAGACTTCCTTCAGCATGATTATGCTCCCCTTAATCAGTCTCAGATTGCCAGTCTCTTTATGTTTGTTGATTTCACTTGTTCTCCCTCTTCTTCTGAACATTTGGTTGCTTCTATCACTGCTGAGGAGGTTGTTTCTACTCTATTTTCTATGCCTACAAACAAAGCTCCTAGCCCTGATGGCTTTACTGTTGAGTTTTATAAGGCTGCTTGGTCTATTATTGGCAAAGACTTCATCGTTGCTATTCAATCCTTCTTCTTATTTGGCTTTCTCCCTTCTGGAATCAATGCCACAGCCTTGACTCTTGTTTCCAAGCGATCTGATGCACACTCTATGGTCAATTATAGACCTATTGCCTGTTGCAATTTGGTTTATAAAGTCATCTCCAAGATAATTGCAAATCGTCTCAGGTCTTTTCTCCCTCAGGCCATTGCTCTCAATCAGACGGCTTTTGTTAAAAGCCGTTTACTTTTGGAGAATGTGCTCCTTGCTACAAAACTGGTTAAGGATTATCACAAGCCTACTATATCTTCTTGCTGTACCATTAAGTTTGATATATCCAAGGCCTTTGACTCGGTTAACTGGTCTTTCATTATTGTTGTCTTGCGTGCTATGAACCTCCCTGATATTTTTATCCGTTGGATCCAGCTTTGCTTCTCAACTGCAATGTTCTCTGTCTTCATTAATGGTAGCCTTCACGGATTTTTCCCTAGTACTCGTGGTCTTCGCCAAGGCTGCTCTCTTTCTCCCTATCTCTATGTCATCATAAATAATGTGTTGTCCAACATGTTAAATAAAGCTGCTCAATCTGACACTTTTGGCTACCATCCATTTTGTAAGGATCTTAACCTTACTCATCCATGTTTTGCTGATGATATCATGGTTTTTTCAGATGGCTCCTCTCGCTCACTTAATGGAATTATAAGGGTGATGGATAATTTTGCTACCTTGTCAGGTCTTCAGGTTAATCTCTCCAAGTCTTCGGTTTTTTGCTACTGGTAGTAATACCTATAGCCTTCAAGCTGCTGCTATTGATGCTGGTATTTCTGTTGGTGCTTTTCCCATTCGTTATTTGGGACTTCCTCTCTTATCCAAACAGATGACTAAGCTTGACTATGAACCTTTGATTTCGAGGATTAAATCTAGATTGCTCTCCTGGTCCATGAAATCTCTGTCCTTTGTTGGCCGTCTTCAGCTTATTAATTCTGTGATCTATAGTATCACCAATTTTTGGTGTGCTTCTTTTTCGACTCCTTAATGGTTGTTTAGATGACATTGAGCATCTTTGTGCTGCTTTTTTATGGTCTGGCTCTCCAAATAATCCTCACAAGGCTAAAGTTGATTGGTCTGTTGTTTGTCTTCCTAAATCAGAGGGTGGTCTCGGCATTAGATCGCTTCGTGATACTGCTTGCGTTTTTGGTCTCCATCTTATCTAGCGCCTTCTCACTATGACAAATTCTTTGTGGGTTAACTGGATTCAGCACTATCTGCTGCGTTATTCCTCCTTTTGGGATTTTCATTCGAATGTTACGGGTTCATGGGCTTGGCATAAACTCATGAAATTATGTCCTCTTGCTGCATCTTCTGTGAAAGTGAAGCTTGTCTCTGGTCTTAATGCATTTTCTAGTCTAATAATTGGTGCTCCCTTGGTAAACTACTTGATATCACAGGTTTGATTGGTATTAGATATTTGGGTGTGTCTCGGAATGCAAAAGTGTTTGAGGCTTTCTTTGCCTTATCTGGTTGGCTTCCTCACGCCTCTCGTTCAAGTCAGTTTGTAAATTTGGTACAGCATATCCGATTTATGCCTCCCCTAGTTTCTGATGATACTGACATTTTTCTCTGGAAACATTCAGACTCTGATTTTCTTCCCTCATTTCTGCCTCTAAATCTTGGGATCAGATTCGCTCACCTTGTCCTAGAGTCTCTTGGTCCCATATCATCTGGTTTACACAAGCTGTTCCTCGATTTACTTGCATTTCTTGGCTGGCGTTGCGTGATCGTTTATCTACAGGTGCACAAATGAGGAGTTGGGGTCTGAATCATCATTGTGTGCTTTGCGGTGAAAGAGATGAGACTAGGGACCATCTCTATTTTGCCTGCCCTTACAGCTATTCAGTCTGGTTTGGTCTTTGCAGTTCACTGCTTGGTACTGCCATCACACCTGATTGGTTGGACACTCTTTCCTCCCTTTTGGTGAGCAGAAGTCACTTGGACTCTATCCTTCTTTGGCTTTCAGTTGAGGTCTCCATCTACTTCATATGGCGTGAGCGGAACTCACCAATTCATGGTCGTTGTCATATGGATTCTAACTCCACTCTCAAGCTCATTGATAGAGTAATAAGGAATCGAATTAGTTCCCTTCACTATTCTTATCCTCACAAGTTGGAAGGTCTTCTTAGACATTGGTTTGCTTCTCGTTGAGCATTCTTTATTGTTTCTATTCATTCATTTATTTAGCATCTTATGACCTTGTATATAATACTCTTTTTTGTTGATCGATAAATTTCACATTTCAAAAAAAAAAATAGTATGTTTTCTGGATTGGCCGAGATTATCACAAATGGAGACATCTCTGTATGAGGAGTTAGAGAACAATGAGTAAATCTTGTTAACATTCACATGATTCAACTCAAACGATGAGCCATGAGTTAGTCTTTAGTAGCCTACTTGTCCACTTGGCTTGAGTGTATGTGGTGGTTAATAAGTGCGTGCAATTGCAGTTTTCTAATTCTATAATTATCTTTTCAATAAATAGAATTTTAGTGACATTCTTAAACATTGTTGTCATTGTCGTCCTCTTACTGTAAATCATTGTGTTGTCTTTATAAAGTGCGTCTAATTACTGGTCATGATATTCATTGTTTTTCTATAAATATGATGTCATGTTGCATCAAACTTCGCATTCACTTATTAATTATTATATAACTATGACAATTTAACGTCAAGACAAATAGAAACTTAGGTCTTGATTTGACACCCAACCTTTCAGGTTACTGCTGGTTACATCGAATCTGACAATTTGTGGGGTAAAACCGTACGTAATAATTTAGATAGAATAGATATTTTAACTTTATTCCATTAACAATTTATCTTTTTTTCTGTTTGATAATTATTTTATTGAGACCGACTGTTAAACAACAACATGTGTATCTCGATGTTTTCCTTTGCATTGTGTTCTTGTGTTATGCAACATATTGTGATTACAATTCTTATGTTAGTTCTAAATTCTTAAAATATATTCTAAAAAATCTGGCATATATTGTGACCAAATCGTTATTAGTTACATTTTTTGTTAAAATTTTATAATTCGGGATGGTAATTCACTGTATTTGTCATGTTTAAAATTCATGACTGTAATTGTATTCGTATATAACCTGTATTTTGATATTTATAATTTGTTTATAATTTCTATATTGAAGTTCTACTTTTTTATATTTAATGTATTTAATTTTAATTTTTATTATAATCAAAAAAAAAAAATTCCTGTGGAAAGTGTCGCCATATGTATATCTCCGATAGATAATTATCCTCAAAAACCATTAAGAGTTTCATACGGGTTCCAAATGGTTTACAATTCTCGACGACTTAGACTGAATGGTTTAAGTAAATTGCCTTACCATATATAATTTTACTATTCTATGAGTGATCCAACCAAATTCTTAACTTTTAGATCGTATATAAGTGCTTACATCATTATTCCATTAGGTATTCGGACATAAATACATATTTGTATATCACTAGTCTCAGGATCGTTTTAGGTACCATTTCAGCATTATCCATTAGGTATCGTATCTCACATCAAATATATAAATGAAAAAAAATCTAAGATTGATTTGTTTTTGGATATAAAAGCAAGGAAATGATTTAAGTAGCATAATTTGGCTTAGAAAGCTAGAAGAATTATATTTTTTCTTTCATCATATAAAATTAGTACAACCGAGTTTGAATACAATAAGATAATATACAAACAAAATCTGGAGGAAAAATAACATATCTATGAAAACTTTGCCCGAACAAGAAAAGTTCATAAACGAGTATTATAGAACTGGACACCAAAAGAACTAAAATAGACTAAAAGTCAGATTAACACTATCCTGAATTGGAAGAGTTAAACATCTACACTATAGAACTAAAAAGAACTTTTATGGTGAATAATTATACCTCACATATGATGAATTAGACTTCTACACTGGTACATAAGAATTAAATTTCACATATCTTCTAGTTATGGTGAAGTCGAAAAACGAATATGAATGCGTATAGAAACAACTATATTACACCTTTATAGAAACCCATGAAAGACTATATCTCGATCAAGTCTTGAAAGTACAAACAAGGAGAGAAATAATAATCTCTACTATGGACACTGAACTCAGATGAGACTAGCAACTATTCGAAACCCGAGAGATAACAAAAACTCAAAACTAGGGGGAAGCAATTAACTTGAATCTACCCGTAATAGATTTAACCAAACCAGAACTAGATCTAACAAAGCCACCTAACCACTAAATTAGGATAACTAAATGGTACTAAAGGGGCAATAAAAGGAAATACCGGGCTAAAGTGAGATTGGATAAGCCACAAACCAACACCTCCAGACTCACCAGAAAAACACGACATCAGCTCATCAATATGGTGTGCCTCACTACAAAAAAACAAGGCATTTTCCTAGGGAAAAAATGTCGTGGGTTTTTGTTGGTTAAGAAAACCCGACGACAACCCACGACTCTTACGGTAACGATGAATTGTCGTGGGAAAATATATATTGGTCGGTTATTGTAGCTCCAAAAACCAACAAAGACCGACCGGCAATAATATAATTATTTTAATCCAATAAATCATATATAGTCATCAGTTTTGATCGAGATTTTATATGTCGGTCGGTTTTCGTGGGACTTGATCCCCACCAAACCCGACCGAAATATAAAGTACCTACCAAAACCGACCACAAATTTTCTTTTTTTTTTAAAAAATAATAATAATAAAACTCGTTGGTTTTGGCAGGAGTCAATACCGACCAAAACAAACGAGAAATTTTTTTTAAATAATAATAAAACTCGTTAGTTTTGGTAGGAACCAATACCGACCAAAACCAACGAGAAATTAATTTTTTTTAAAAAAATTTAAATTAATTTTTGTCGGTTGTGGTCAGCAACAAGTCCCACCAAAACCGACCAAAATATAAATTCCCTACCAAAACCGACCACAATTTTCTGTTAAAAAAATTTAATTTCTCGTTGGTTTTGGTCAGTAATGATACCTACGAAAACCAACCACATTTTTTTTAAAAATAATAACAAAACTCGTTGGTTTTGGTAGGAATCAGAACCGACCAAAACAACGAGAAATTAACTATTATTTTATTTTAAATGGAAAATTGTGGTCAGTTTTGGTCGGAAGTTCTCGTTGGTTTTGGTCGATAATGATACCTACCAACACCGATCACAAATTTATTTTTTATTTTTAAAAAATAAAATAAAACTCGTTGGTTTTGGTAGGAATCAGAACCGACCAAAACCAACGAGTAATTAAAAAAAAATAACTTCTCAAGTTGTTGGTTTTGGTCGGAATTGATACCTGCCAAAACCGATGAGAGTTATAAACGTGGTCGGTTTTGGTAGGTGTAATTCCGACCACAACCAACGACTTATTAATTTATTTATTTATATTTTTTTAAAAAATATTTTATTTAAATATTTATACGAAAATATTTAAATTAGTAATTAAATTATTTGTTTGGTAGTTATAAACCATGTTATTTTTTCAACAAAAAAATTAATTGATTAAGACTTGTTATCAGAAAAAAAATCATATGGATGACTTAACAGAAATTTAGTAATTATATTATAATAGAGACCAACCCAAAAGTGATTACAAGTACATATTACGACATAATATAGTAGCTAGAACATAAGGAAGAAATTGAAAGCATTAGAGAAAACAGAATACAAAATACAAGGCATAATTAGATAGGAAAGTCAGCTACTCGTAAGCTGCTACTCAATTTCTGGGCAATTAGATTAACACATATCTACGATATGCCAGCAAAATAACAGAGCAAAGCAATATTTATAAACGATGCGAAGTGTGGGTGATTCATTTGACAGTAAGGAATGTCTGCTGGAGTTCCCCACATAAATCTGCTTCGGAATAATTGTCTGTCAGGTGTACTCATAGCTGCAATCTAGTCACAAACTTGATAACCAATGTAACTAGCTTCTTCAATATCTAGGACAAGTTGTAGGAATGAGTCGAAAACTGGTTTTCCAACATCTTTGTTGCCACATAGACACAAAAATACAGCATAATCAAAACGAGCATACAAGAGATGTGGAGTAGCATTTAGTAACATGGAAATACCTAGTTGGTCAGGACCAGTCGTGGAAAGTATTCTTAGGCCAGTAACGTATTGTGCAGTGAGATGGCTTGCGAGACGGTAATGATCCAGAAATGGACAGTATGGAGAATCAGGCGCACCAAGTTGCGGAATAAAGATGTACACGTCAATATCGAGTTCTGCCAAAACTTCTGAGGAGTAAACAATCAACTTGAGTTCAGGACCAGCTGCAATGAAAGGTCCGAGGTCACGAAATCCTCCTTTACTTACACGGCGGACTATGTCGGAGACGATGTCAAATGGAAGAGAAGACATTTTGTTGTGTCTTAAACCAACTACCCTCGTTCTTATAAAGAGGATTGGCTGTAAACCCTAGTCGTTGATTCACTCAGAACTCCATCTAACTGTTCGTATGTGTAGTCAAATCATGTCAACATCGGAAGCTTTACTGAACCACGTACCATTGAATCTTTAACAGCTGTCTGATGTTAGACCATCTCCATCTAAAGAATACAAAATTAATAATTAATTTAATTATTAAAATAATAATAATAATTTTTGTTGGTTTTCGTGGGTTTCTAATCCAAAGAAAACCAACGAAAAAATATTATTATTATTTTTTAAAATTTTTAAAAAATTCATTGGTTTTCATCCGAAATGAAACCGACAAAAACAAACAATAATTATTTTATATTTTTTTGTATAAATCCGATAAGATCGTTGGTTTTTGTCGGTTATGTGCACGACAAAAACCGACGAGATGTTATCTTATAAACTCGTAGAACACATTTTTTATAAAAATGTCACTATTATAACTATTTGCGGTGGGTTCCCGTCGGATTTCGTAGGAAAATTCCTCTATAAACCAAAACGAAAAAAATTTCCCTTATTCATACTCTTCATTATATTTCTCAGACTAAACAATGTTAGACCCTAATTTTCAAGATTGGATGGATGGACCACGTGTGGATGAAGCCACGGGGTTATTGACCAAGGAGTATGCTGCCGGGTTAAAAAGTTTCATGGAATTTGCAGTGTATCAGAACTTACCACTAGAAACAGGAAAAATGTATTGCCCGTGTACAAAATGCGAGAATTTGAAATAAATTCCTGTGAAAACTGTTTGGAGTCATCTTTATCGGAGAGGTATGTTTCCTACTTACAAAATCTGGTATTCACATGGAGAAGATGACTCGAATGTTAACTTTGGTAGTTATAGCGGATCTGGTAATATCAGTATAGGAGAGGAATTAGGTAACTGTGTAGTTGAAGAAGTAGATATTAATCGTGTAAATACCAGAGAAGGTGGATTTTGGTGGAGAACAGACAGTCCCAATGGAAAACATTGGTAGTACATTCCAAATGGTTAATGACGTATATAGGGAAGAAGTTCCAATATTTACTGAGGGTATAAATAGTGGTGAAGAACCAAATTTAGATGCGCGTAATTTCTTGAGTATGCTAGATACAGCAAATAAGCCTTTGTGGAGTGGTTGCGAAGATGAGGTCTCACCATTGTCCACGGTAGTTGAAATAATGAATATCAAGACGGACTACAATTTATCAAAAAGTTGTGTCGACGCATTGACTAGTCATGTTAGAAAATATCTCCCCCGCGAAAGCACTTATGCATCATCGTACAGTTAAATCCAAAAATTGGTATCAGAGCTTGGGTTACCGTATGAGATGATTGATGTTTGTATTGACAATTGCATGATCTTCTGAAGACATGATTCAGACAACACTGGTTGCAAATTTTGTCGTAAACCTCAATTCCAGGAAACAAGTGGGAGGACTCATGTACCATTCAAGAGGATGTGGTATTTGCCTTTAGCAGACACGCTTAAAAGGTTGTATCAATCGGAGTGCACTGTGGGTCCAATGAGATGACATGCAAAACATAATTCAGAAGGACAGATAACTCTTCCTTCAGATGCAAAGGCGTGGAAACATTTTCAATCAGTATATCCAGACTTTGCCCAAGAATCAAGGAATGTATATCTCGTGCTCTCTACTGATGGGTTTAATCCGTTTGGGAAACATGGGAGACCGTACTCGATTTGACTGGTTATTGTAACACCCTATAATCTACCACCTGCTCTCTGTATGAAGCGAGAGTTCTTATTTTTAACAGTCCTTGTACCGGGCCCAGATCATCCAAAGAGATCACTTGATGTATATTTGCAGCCGGTTATTTACGAATTGAACCAGCTGTGGGATACTAGTACAACTGTGTTCGATATCTCAACATCGCAAAATTTCCAGATGAGAGCTATGTTGATGTGGACTATTAATGATTTTCCCGCTTATGGAATGTTCTCAGGTTGGTCTACGCATGGGAGATTGGTCCACATTACATTTTTATTTATAACAATATAATCAACTTTTATGTGTAGGAAACTCCTGTTTCCAAGGGACGACGTTTCGGACTCGGCAAATTGGTCAATGCCGATGGTGTGCCAGAACATGTTAGCTTGACTCAGGGACTTGGAATGAGTCAGCGAGAACGTCAATAGCTGGAAGATCTTCGTGCAGCTCTACAGGCAAGTCAGGCAGAATTTCAAGCCTATCGGGATGACAACGAAGCTCGACACACGAGGAATAAAGCTCAGATGGCGAAGCTACTTCGGTTGATGGATACTCCACCATCCTTACAATCAGATAGAAAGACTCTGGACCCGAGACTTTAGGATTCGAACATAAATATTGTAATATATATTTTATAACAAAAAACTTATTTTGGAAATCTTATTTATAAATATTTGAAAACTATTAATTTTTTTTATTCATTGTGGTTGGTTTTCGTTGGTTACAAATGTTGTAGGTTTTTGTTGGTTAACTAAACCAACGAAAACCCACCACATATAACTAAAATTAATTAAAAATAAATATATAAATGGTCGGTTTTCGTGGGTAAAGTTAGCCGACGAAAACTGACCATATTTATTAAAATTAATTAAAAAATAAATAAATAAGTGGTTAATTTTCGTGGGTAAAATTAGCCAATAAAAACTGACCACATTTTTAAAAATAAACAAAAATAAATAAATAACAAGTGATCGGTTTTCGTTGGTTTGCTTTACCCACAAAAACCAACCACCATTACACCCACGACAACCAACGAGATGACCGATGCCAACCAATGATTCCAAACCCATGGTTCTCGACCGGTTAAACAGAAGAAAACCGATGACAATTTTGACGATTAATTTCGTTGCTTATCGTTGGTATAGTCCGACCAAAACCCACGACCATGTCATTTCCAACCAATGATTGGCAACAACTTTTTTTGGTCGGTTTTGGTCGGTTTAGGCCATATTCCTACGAAAACCGATAAAACCTGTCGTAGAAAAATGCCTTGTTTTCTTGTAGTGCTTCTAAAAGCGCTTAGCAAGACAAACAAGTCGGTTCACCTAGATACAGAGGAAGAGGACTTCCAAAGAGCTTTCTCAATCTGCCGAAACTCGCTAGATCTAGAGAATGAAGACCTAAATGAAGCATGCAATGCAACGAACAACCTGCTTAACATCTTTCGGTTAATCTTTAAAAAATTTGAACAAACCTTGACTCATTTTCCTCTTCGAAGCTGATAGACCCTGTAGCCCAAAACAACAAATACTAGATTTATGACCAAGAGGAGAAAAGCGACGCGGATTGAAACTAAAGAAACCTCCTGGTCATCTCTCCTAAGCTTAAAGGTCAGTGGCTGTGAAATGTCTTATCAAGAATTATATTCTAGTCTATATTTCATCAATCAAGCATTTGCAAGTTGCAAGTCTTTTTTTATCATTAATTTGATTAATAAGATCTGATCTATAATCTAAGTCTTATCATGCTAGGTTATGAAATTACTTAAAATGGTATTTTTGGTATAAAAAAACTCCTACAAAACTAGATACTTAATTAATTGATCAAGATATTTTCTATAGTTTATATTGTCTAAATGTTTGTAACTTAAAATAGTATTCAAATCGTACAAATAAACGGAATTTTCTGACCATTGATCAAAAATAACCTTCATGATTAACATTTCATAGGAACACTCGAACTCTAATTTAGGATTTAATTGGTAAGATTTTTGGTTGAGCATAATGCTTTATTAAACCTAATCGTATTTGAGGAAATTTAAATAAACAAATATGACTGGTTTTTGAAAAAACATTATTGTCGACAAAAGTTCTTACCAATCAAGATCTTATCAACTTCTAGAATTAATTAAGATTATATTCGCGCCATAACGTGTATTTGATTATCCATGTTCATTTAGTTTTTTATATCCATGATGATATTTTAGAATATTATTTTCATGATGTATATTATCAATTCATTTTAGAATATTTGATAAACTTCCATTTTTATATAGTCTTAAATATTTTAAAGTTTGAATTATTTCAAAATGATATTTAAATTTAAAATTTTGGCTGTAGTTAATTTTAAAAAAAACAAACTTTGGCTAGATTAAGATTAGATTTTTAAAAATTATTTTAATTTTTTTTTAATATTAAACATTTTCAAATTAAGTTATTGCGTATGTTTTAGAAATAAAATATCTTAGAAGATAAATATAAAATATTTGCTAAGATTTGAATATATATATATATATATTGAGTATATATATGTCTCAATAGAAATAACTATACGTATATAATTTTATTTATTTATTACTATATCAATAAATTAATTATCACTACAAAATAATTTTTTTAATAAATTTCATTTAGTTTTCTTAATTTATAGAGATTTTATCGTATATAAACCTTTGATAACAAAATTGAAAAATAATGAAAATCTCACATAAAGAAGAGTAGAGTATTTTATTATACCTTCCATAGCATGGAGACTCTTGATGACATACTTGGAATTGAAAACGCCACATCGTTAGATAATAAGGTTAATGAAAACATTACAGCATGAGAATATTGGGACTCTAAGAATAGACATGTTATTAGTAATTGTTTTTGTTTTTTTGAATAACCAATTTTTGTGTAAGAGTTAAATGAATCATATTTTAGAGTCTAAAACAAGGATTAGTTTTTAAAATGATCCATTGACTTGGATCAATTAAAAAACTAACCCATGATTTTCTCTCTCCAAAAATTTGTCTACTTTACCCTTAGAAGATATAATATTTACAAGCAATGAAATTAAGTTTTTTTCTTTAAAATTCCATAAAAACACAAAAAGACTCATATAGACATAAAATCTCTAATAATTTCAAAATTGATGATCTCAACCTCCATTACCAACAAAACTTCAAGCTCTAAATGCACATCAACCACCCACTTTTCCACTTAATTTTTGTCATCTTCATTTCATCTCTTTTCTTACCTCAACATCTTTCACTCTCTCTACATTTCAAGCTTCAAAAATCTCTAATTTTCATTTTCAAATTTTATAAATTCTTAAATCTCAAAGATTTGGGTGCTTGTGGATGCTTAAAAAACATAATTAAGCTAATTTCATCAATCTTGGCATTAAAATAAGGTAAACATATTATAAACTAAGATTTACCAAATTTTCTTTAATTTTCGACATATACAGAGAGTAGACTTCAAATAAAGTCTACAGAGANCATATACAGAGAGTAGACTTCAAATAAAGTCTACAGAGAGTAGTAGACTTCAAATGAAGTCTACAAGTCAACAAAAGGTTAATTTTGCAA
>OVBA01003768.1:0-26380 GCA_900406435.1 Lepidium aucheri
TGATTGAAATTATATAGACCCACAAGGTTATTTTAATAAAAATTTTGGAGAAAGAAAAATGGGGGTCAATTTTGCAATTAACCCTAAGAATTGAGTCATTTTTGAAAGAATGATTTCACTATCGTATGTCGTATTATACTATTATTATGCTGGAGGTATCAATCTGTAAAATATTCATATACTAAAATAACTATTATAAAAATGAGAAGAAAAAGCAGACTTTACGTTATGAAACAATATTGGTAGATTACTATAATCTTTTTATATATTAAATTGTAAAGTATAAGTAAGCCATTTTATGGTGTAGATATAAATAGAAAAGCATAAAAATTTATGATTTATATTTTCTTTTGGCCATGTTAGAAATGTTTACATAAACAAGAAGATAATAAATTATATAGTAATATAGATTATCTATTTTGATTAATGGAATAATTTCAAAAGAGATGAGAATGCAGTGAATGAACTTTTAGGTGATTAATATATATGGGGGCATGATTAGCGCAGTGCGTAGGTACTAAATTACGCCATTGATCATCCTTAAAAAAGTTGAAGATGACTTAACTAAATACGAATAGATTTGTTTTCGTATTAAAAACATAAACCATCTCCAACGGTAAGAATCCCATATGGGTTATTAACATATTTTAATTATAAATAATGGTGTTTTTAAAAGGTAAAAACACTTTTACGAAGATTTTAATTTTTCGGGGTCCAATAGTTAAGGTTCTTAAAAAGAATTTGGTGAGCATTCAACAATATTTGTTCTGTGAAAAAAATAATTTTCATCGACCAAAAGATAGATGTTTTGGGTCGATATAACAAGAAGGAAGAATAAGAATAAGAAATGATTTTTATCGACCAATAGGTCGATACTTTAAGTCGGTAAAAACAAGAAAGAAGAAGAAGAATTGGTGGGATTATTTTATCGACTGCTTGGTCGATATTTTGGGTCGATGGAAGAGTTAAAGATAGCTTTTATTTGGTATCAACCAAAGGCTAGATGAAATAGGTCTATAGAAATAGTATGAGTAAAGAAACTGAGAATTTTATCTATCATTTGGTAGATAAAATGGCTAGATAGAACTAGTATAAGTAAAGAAACCAAAATTTTTATCTATTTATTGGTCGATGAAATGGATCCATAGAATAGTATGATTAAAGAAACTTAAAATTTTATCTACCACCTTGTCGATGATATGACTCGATATGATTTTTGGTTATGTTTGAGAGATCAAATAATTCACTGACACGTATACAAATTCAATAAGAAATCGATACGTAGTGTCTCTTAAGTGTTTCTTATATCTCTACAATAACAAACAGTTCTTAAGAAATAATCAATTTTGATTTAAATAAAGTTGATTAATCAGTAAGAAACCCTTTAAGAAACGGTTAAGAATCATCGTTAGAGATGGTCTTATTTCTTCAATTGTAAGGTAATCTTATTTGATATAGGAAATTTCGTCATTTGTCTTGATTTTTAGATATTTTTTTTGTAACTCTGGAGTTCCAAAATCTTATAGGAATGGTTTGGACTATTCTCTTTGGGTCGGTACAACTCACGGATAGAACTTCATTTTTGGATATTCAAATGGGCTGAAAGCATAAATCCATATCCGTGTAAAGATAATAGAAAAATATAACTTAGTTTCACATAATAAAATAATTGAACCTGCAAACCTTTTAAAGTCTCAAACACATTCCCTAATACTTGACTAGAAGATATTTGTCAACTTTTAGATTTGTTTTCTATTTTGATCGTCAGGTTTAGAGTAGCTCTGTTCTGAGTTTGTTTTTTTTTTTCTTTGTTTGATTTATCATGAGATATCCAATTTTTATTTATTCTAATAACGTTGTAATCTTTTTGGTTTATTATTATACTCTATGACTTTTCACTTGGAAAAAACCTAGAGTAGATACATAGATTAGGGCTATATGGTCAGTTGCTTTACAACAGAATTTTATCAATACATTTCCAAGACTTGGGTTTAGAATATGGGATTGCTCAATTTGTCTGCATTTGAATATTTTGCGCTTTCACAAGTATTTGTAAATTACATAATTTTATGGGAGTGAAGTGTTGCATTTATAGACTATTAATTTATTTTGATTGGTAAACTAGTAGCCAAGCGGTACAATTAGTTTGGGAAAAACATAATTCCGTCAATCTTGATTTTTAATTCTGTCAAAAACTAAATAGTTATTGTTTAGTCAAATGAAAATAAAATTATATCTTAGATCTTAGTAAAAAATTTGGAATCAGTCTAATTATCATTTCTCTGAAAATTACTTGAGTTTCGGTCTAAAGTCTCAAACTAACATAAAAACATTACAAACAGTATAGAATCATGGATTTTTTTTTTAAAGTAACCTACACAACAAATAGTGTACCAAACCAAAATATTTTTCTATATGATGAGTGATAAACATGTAGAGATCCGAGGAAAAAAGGAACTATAAATTATTATAGATAATATCTGATGATATATCAAACAACTGATCGTTCTTTGTTGTGAATTTAGATCGATGTGGTCCAAACCTTTCAATCTATAAATTATTACATAAATGATGAAGTTATCACTAACTACTAAAAAAACAATTAGTCCACAGTTTCTTGATAACTCTAATTAAAATTTTAGCTATAGAAGCTATTGCTACATATCAAATCTAGTCCAATCAAGGTTTTATTTTGTTTTATATAACAAATACTTTAGTCAATTAGCTTCAACCTCTAAAAGCAACGTGTGCCGACTTCTTTCTTTCTTACATCAATTTTTTTCAGTATAAAAATTTAAGTAAAAAGTGATTATTCGTAATGTTCATAGCGACTTCAAATAAGGTCAATCATTATAAAAGTTTTTGACCCACAAATATATATATGCTTCTAATGATGAAATGATGATGTGGAAGACATACGAAGGTTTTCACTTTTCACCAACTACTCTTCATTATTGGTATCGATTTCCAACTTTTTGTGTTTTTTGGTTATCCTTTCTTGGTTATGTACGATTAGATGAACCAAATATTTCACTTATGTTATATTTAGGTGTTTTTGTTATCTTTTTTATAATTAATCATTCGAAACCCAACTAATTAAAAATTAAAATTATTTTAAGTTTAGTTACGTTTTAAGTACTCATACGAAACTAAAACCAAATTATATTTTACTCGATGTTTATATGGTCATCATTCGTCTAAAACCAGAAAAACCAAAAACTGAAAATATTAACCTGAATGAAACCGAATAAACAAATGTCCAAAAGTGTTAAAGAAAAAAAGGGTTGTATATCTTTGTACAAAAAAAAGTGATGTGTTCTTCATGTTGATGGACCCAAAGTTCATCCACTTCCAGAAAGATTTCTATTATTATTAGGTATTTAATTGCTTAATTTTACTAAATGAAATTAGAGCATGACAGGAAATTGCTCTTTTTGCTCTACAGGGACAAAGGAAAAGTTTATAGCTAGATTTATTTTTGATTCTTATTATTTTAAAAAGCCATTTTTTATTTATATGAGATTTTTTTATTATGAAAAGCCAAAAGTTTAGAGCTAATATTTTATGACTTAAGAGCATCCTCATCAGCAAACCTGTGGGGTTCGATTCCCTAGGTTTGTTTTTTCATTATTATTATTTTTTTTTGGTTGACTTTTTCTTAAAAAAAAATTAATTAATGAACCAATCGCGAGCCGCCACATGTTGTGGGGCCCGCAAAAAGTTCATTATACAGGTTCACTACTCGGAGCCTGCAAGACTCAATATCATAAAAATAATATTATTATATATACTTTTTTTTTTGGGAAATGGGCATGAAACCCCATTGAACATTTAATATGGGTGCTCTAAAAAAGTAAAATCCTAAAATAAAAATATTTACAGCTAAGGTACATACATTAAAAACAAATCTATAAATAAATTACCTACCGCTTAAATCCTACCACTAAAAAACTCAAACTACAATCTCAACTGATAGGTTTTTAATCTCTAATTATCTTTACATTTTTTTTTTAAATTGTTTACATTTTGTACATTTCCAATTTCAGATATGAAATTGAGGCTCTTACTTAGGCCGAAATGGGAAATTGAACTGATCAACAGAAAGAGAGGAAATAAAGAAGAGACATTATTAATTGATGATGATGCAGCTTTGCATTAACTTCATGTTGATTACAAACATTGTCTCCTTAATGCTTTTTTTCTTTCTTGTATTTTTCTTCCAGCACTTTCAAATGAATAAGATTGTTTTTTTTTTCCTGTATTATCCTTTTATTTTTTTATGGGTTCTGGCTCTTGGCTCATGCTCTAGTCTAAACTTTTGTCAATCCACAAAATCCAAAATCATTTTACTTTTGATTTAAACACAATAAATTAATCAGAAGTTATAATCCAATGTAGGGTAATGTATGTTTCCACGACGTGTGTAAAATACACTCTAAATCGCAACTTTTTTTTTCAACCATGATTTCATTGATTATTAAACCAAAGAGACGATGTAGTGTTTACTGTTTACATAATAATAATCGCAATCACATCTTCTAATATTATGAGTTTAAAAAGCAGACATTAAGTTAATTGAAAATACTGGTAAAAATGTTTCTCAAGTTTTTTAATAGATGGACAATTCCTCTGGATTTCAAAATTCAGTATATTTTTTTGGTCAATAATTAGATATAAAAAATCCAAAATTAAGTATGAGTTTATGCTTGAGTTATAAAGATTTTTTGTTTTTTTGTTTTACAAATTGTAACAATACATTAATGATATCTTTTTTAATGGATGAGATATATATGTAAGAACTAAGAATACAAAGAGTGGACTTTTGAGGTGAATAAAATAATGGAAGCATGATTCACGAAAGTGCGTCGGTAATGACTAAAGATTAGCACTAAGCAACAAAATAAAAGTTAAAGATATGTGTTTAACTAAAACGAGCTATATACATAAATATGAAAGTGACCTTGTTGCGTACGTTTTAGGTTTAGGGATCATTAAGAGATAAACTCCAAATATTATAGATTAAATAGAGCTGTAATTAGGAGGTTCACACGTCTATTATCCTATGAAACAAGTTTGGTACCTAAAGAACCTTATTTGATATTGGTGTTAAAACTTTGTTCTATTGCTTTTAACATATAATTTTTTTCCATAAGCTCTATAAATCTCTTATATAGATCATCTGAATATTCTCTTAGGTATATACCAATCATATAATCTTTTGGAAATCACGCTTTTAATTTAAGTATTGATTTATTTAACGATTTTGATTGGTAAACTTTGCAAAACCGTAGAAATAGAATCATGGCTTTAATGATTATAAGACAAAGAAAGTACCCAACTAAAAGCTGAAAAATGAAAGATAAAAAATCTCATATATTCATCATTAGTTAAAGATTCATAAAAAATAAATTCAATTAGAATAGAAATTCAGTCTTCGATTAAAAAGCAGGAGGTTCAGTTGACTTGCATCTGTTCTAGTTGGATATTAGATGGTGAGTTCAAATCTCACTAGTTCCAGTTGAAACATTTATGATATGGATCAAACCTTGTTAATCTAATCGAGTAGAAAAAAAAACTTGTAAAGTGATTCCCAATTAACAATGTAAATATTCGTTATGTTCGTTACAACCATAAGAGCAGCTCCAACGGCGACTCTTAATTGTTTTTTAGAGGGTTTCTTAGTAATTAATTGATATAATTTAAATAAAAATGGGTTCTTATTTTAAGAACCGTTTCTTAAATTGGAGACTTAAGAAACTGTAAGAGACCCTAACATGTCACTCATTCATTGAATATGACGACGTGTCACTCATTTATTAGATCAATGAGACAAAATAAAAAGATTTCATTGACCCATTTAATCGATGATAGGATCGACATATGTGTTTTGTCGACCCATTTCATGGACCACAAGGTTGATACAAAGAATAATACTTATAGTGTTGACCCATTTCATCGAATAGTTGGTAGATATAAAGTATATGAGAAATATCAACTCTTTTCATAGGTTTTTTGGTCGATATGGTTGATCCGTCAATCTCTCTAATCTGGTTTATAAAGAATCTTCTGAACTCCTTCAATTTCCCTGTATTTGATTTGTGATAAATGTTTGTAAATGTTGATTAGATGTTGATTATATGATACTTATTATTATGAATTTATTAGTTAGGTGAGGAGTTGAGAGTTAAGTTGATATTGAATGTGGTAAACCACCAAAAATGTTGTGTGTTTAACCTTAACTTATATATGAAGCAAACTTAAATGTAAACACAAAAGTTGTTGTGTTTCAGTCTTCTATTTAATTCTCCTTTAAAGACCCACATATGAATTCCATGAATCCTTATAGTCACACATCTGGCTTCCTAGACCTGTTGAATAGTCAAGAAGAAACCCACAACCTTGAACCCAATTTTTATGAGAAGGATTCACTGACTATTCAACTTGGTGAAGCAGAAGCTAATGTATTTAGCAGTTTGTGGTCTGAAGTTCCAACTGAAGCTAAAAGTGAAGGTGATGATCAAAAATTAAGAAGGAAGTGGACTCCCACAGAAGATGTAGTGTTCATCAGTGCTTGGCTCAACACAAGCAAATATCCAATTGTTGGGAATTAGCAAAAATCTGAGGCCTTTTGGAAAAGGATTACAACTTACTTTGCTTCAAGTCCAAAGGTTGTGGGTCTGCAAAAGAGGGAGCCAAGTCACTGTAAGCAAAGGTGGTTAAAGATCAATGATATAGTATGCAAATTTATAGAAAGTTATGAGACTACATTATCTTAGAAATTGAGTGAGCAAAACGACAATGATGTTATGAAGTTAGCTCACCAGATTTACTTCAATGATCACAAACATAAGTTCACTCTAAAGCATGCTTGGAAAGAACTTAGACATGATCGAAAATAGTGTCAAAAAGAGGGAACTGGAATGTCAAAGAGAAGAAAGACTAATGAGGGTTCCACACAGCTTTCAACCTCAGTTAACCATGAAGAGGATCAACCTCATCCTCCTGGTGTTAAGGCTTCAAACGCCAAATCTAAAAGGACAATGAACAAGACAATAGTGGTAGAAGACGGCAAGGCTCTATATGAGTTTAAGAGCATGTGGGAGATAAAACAGAAAGATTTAGCAATGAAAGAGAGGAATTCTAAAAACAAGTGGTTGAACAGTCTCCTTGCAAAAACAGAGCCACTTTCTGATATGGAAATGGTTCTCAAGAACAAGCTAATAACTGATATGTTGAACTCATGAATGGTTTATGTAGTCCTCTTTTTTGTTGTAATGTATGCTGTTTTTGTTTTGTAATGGAATCCTTTATGTAGTTTGTTTTATATCGACCCATTCTATCGATCAACATGTGGATAGAAAAATTTGTTTCTTCAAGGGCCTTTTATATCGACCCATTCAATCAAACGTAAGGTTGATAGAATAAACATGTGTATATATCGACCCATTCTATCGTCCTTTTGGTCGGTAGAAAAAAACAAGTGTATTATGTTTCTTCGCGGGCCATTTATATCAACCCATTATATACCTTTTGATCGATAGAAAAACATGTGTAGTTTGTTTCTTCACGTATTCAATCAAATTTAAAACATTCATTCATACAAACCCAACACATACTTAAATCATTCATTCATACAAACCAACACATAGATAAGTCATTCATTCAAACAAACCAAGACATACTTAATCATACTTAAGTCATTCATTCAAACAAAGAAACTGAACACATACTTAAGGGGAATCGTCAGCGGCTTCCTCTTCTCCTGCACCATCTATGTTATTCTCATCTCCTGCACCATCTCTGTTACTCTCTTCTCCTGCACCATCTCTGTTACTCTCATCTTTGTTTGCCCTTGCTTCAACCTCATCATCTCTATTACTCTCATCTCCTTCACCAACGGCCTGATTTTCAGCTTCCTCTTCCTCTTCATATCGCATGATTCCTCTTCATCGGAGATATAGCCTTCCATTTTTCTCAGTTTTGTTTTCATCCACTTGAACTTCCGGGTGACAATTTTGTTAATTTCTGTTGGATTCTATAAGCACCATAGAGGAATTTTTCTGTTGGGGTTTTTGGTTTGAATTCCAAATCTGGTAATGCCCAAGTTCCCTCATCTGCTGTAGGTTCTAGAAGATATTGTGATGATTATGAAAGATCATGTGATTGCTTAGAAGATGAAGCTACATAGGGAGTATCGTAATACTGAAAATGAATGTTGGAGCTGTGGAAGATATTAGTCTTTTCTAGGCATGGTAGGTTTACGATGAATCCTTCTCTGTGGTGGTCATAAATGATGAACCTGAAGATCTTTGGTTCATTTTCAATGAAGTTGCAGCTGAGCATGTATTTGCGGTCAATGAAGTCAGCGTAACAATCCTTGTAGTGTTGTGCTAGTGGTACACCTGCGTATTCTAAAAGTGGTAGAAGAAGTCCTCTAATGAAACAATGTGGATCGGTAGTAGTACGTGCCCAACTGCAAATGCCTACCAACTCTTTTGCAAATAAACATCCGAGATTCACCCTTGTACTTTCTATTGTGTCAGGTAAGAGTAGTTTATCATCAGTCAGTAAGCGACTTCTAATTCCCTTAAAAAGCCGCTTACTAACTGATGATAAGAGCAATTTATCATTAGTCAGTAAGTGGTTTTATCATCAGTCACCCTTGTACTTTTTATTGTGTCAAGTAAGAGCCGTTTATCATCAGTTAGTAAGCGGCTTACAATCCCCTTAAAAAACCACTTACTGACATCAGAATGTGTTGGCGAGGAATTTTGCCACAAAAGGAAGAGCCGGGTTCCTTATGGTGTTTATTTATGGGTTACCTTTTGCACTTCCACGAGCGATCAAATTCCAAAATTGTTGGATGTTAGTAAAGCTGCTGAATTTGGTATGCTTGGTGTTTGCAAATCCATAGACCATGTAAATATCTGCAATGCTAACCCAGTAAGTAACTCTTGCAACTTTAAAAGTTAAATATCCTTCGTACGGGCTTGGATTTGTGACCTTTCATAGATGAATTGTACCGTTCCAAAAAATTCTTTGCAACAGTCTCGATAAAGTTCATGTCGATGTTTTGCAAACCTTCCAAGTCCCATTTGGTCAAGGATTTCTAGCACGTCATTATAGATCCCCATTACCATGAGATCGGTCACTCAAATATATCGTGTTGGATAGAAAGAGATGTCTTGTAGGCATTGGAGATCCTTTTCCTCTTCAGTTGTGTAAGTGACAGGAATATCTTCTTCAGTTGTTGATTCTCTTGCACGCCTAGTGTTGACTTCTTCTTTTGTTTTTTATTCCCTGTCATGAGCCATTTTCCCATTCTCTTTGATGTCTCTGCTGGCTCCTTCTCTTTTCCTTTTGAGGTTAAGTTCTGCTCTAAATTTTTAGTCTTAGGAGGCATGGTACCTTCAAAATGTTGAAAACATAACTATACCAGTGGAGAATTTTACTAAGTTCAGACCATTTCAAAAAAATCCAAACTTGGCAATCACGAGCATCAAAATCAATTACACTATTTTAAAAAATATCCGATCTTATCACTAAACCTCCAAATTAGTGTTCCAATCAAACTACTCTATCATCAATCATCAAAATAGATGGTCAATCTTACAACAAATAATCCAAAATCGAGCTTCATTTTCTAAATTTTGAATCGTCATGCACCATGGGGAAATTGGAGAGAAAGAGTAATATACATTAGATTTGTTGTAGAGATAGGTAGGGTTGGACAGAGCTTGGTCAATTTCACAAGAAAATCCAGAGAGAATTGAAGTATAATCTTTAGATTGAAGAGAGATAGCTATGAAGATAAAGTCGAATTTGAGAAGAGGGATAAAAGCTGAATTGAAAAAGATTGCTTGATATTCTCGACTTCAATTTGATAAGTTATCGACCAAATATATCGATATTTGGGTCGATAAATTACTGAATGCTATTTGTTTCTTATGGGTATATTTTATCTACCAAATATATCGATATATTGGTCGATAACATTTGAGAATGGTAGTTGTTTGTCTCACGTGAACTTTATCGAACCATATTATCGACCAAATGGTCGATAGAATAAACCAACCAATTATTCTTCTTCTTTCTTGTTATATCGACCCAAAACATCTATCTTTTGGTTGATGAAAATTATTTTTTTCACAGATCAAATGTTGTTGAATGCTCACCAAATTTTTTAAGAACCTTAACCATTAGACTTCTAAAAAAATTAAAACTTCATACAAAAGTTCTTAACTTTGAAAAACACCATTATTTACAGTTAAAAAATATTAAGAACCTCTATATACGGTTCTTATGGTTGGAAATAGTCTAAGATACAGATAGAATTAATAATCTTAGAATAAAGAGTTAGACCCACAAATAAATGCTTAACACTTTTCACCGACTAAAACCTTCACTAATCCTCCACCCTTTAATATTCTACTGCCATCCAAATCCAACCGTTATGTTTATTTTTAGTATAATGGGCCATAAGCCCATATACTTACAGACATGGCTCATTTACTATTGGGTTTTGTTTTTGTTTCTTACACTATCATCTTCAGATTCCAGTTTGTCTTCCGTTTCTTCTCCAATTTCAGATTTGATGCTCTCGAATTCTTAGGACCACATAACAAAAAGGAAACTGCTGCGATCGAAGGTATGTAAACTGATTAGAACCCAACACTTTTGTTTATTTACAGATGCTATAAATCGTGAAATTGATTCAATTTTTTTCGTGATTGTTGTTCATGAAAAGCTCGCGAGGTTGAATCCATGGCTGCTGTACAGTTGAAGAGAAGAGGCTACATCTGGGCAATTGCAGCTGGGCTCAACGCAGCTCTTGCTGCAATATTCGCAAAGTTCTTCTCTTCTCTCGTAATCAACATTTTCTAAATCTCCAACATCACTATTTTGAATCTTAGCTCTGTTAAATTATATTCCAATTTTATATTTTTTTCAGCTTCTGTGTACTCTTCTTTAGATAAATGTGCAATGGAGTAACTTCATTTAATAGTTTGTTTTTGAAATTGATCTATGAAGTTATAATCTGTTGACAGGTGATTAAGTATGGATTAATTGTAATCTGCAATGTGGTAATGTGGGGATGTTATGTAAACAGCTTAAGAGCTCTCTCATCTCTACAAGCTACAGTCACTAACTTTGCTGCCAATTTTCTCTCTTCCGGTTTAGCTGGTCTCTTTCTCTTTCACGAATCCTTATCATTCCGCGTAAGTTCTGATCTTGTAATCAATATTACGTTATGTTTTTGTTGTCTTTATATATCTATGGTTATGTTTGTTGAAAGTGATGATCAAAGTCTTGTATAGACACTGACAATCAATGGTTATGACTTATGATGATGTGAGATTTGGGTTTAATGAGTTTTGGCTGACACATTCCAGTAAATTGGCAGTGGTTTGCAGGAGCTTTATCGATCACCATTGGAGTTTTAATCCTCAGTAAGTCGAGTGTTGATAAGAAGGTTAGCTCTGATTAATCATGAACAGATGTAATATAGCTTGTATTTTGGAGAAGGATGCTTTTGCATGCAAGCAATTAGAGATGTTAGTTTGTTCTGAGTTTTAGAGGCTATAGAGAAACATGTAATATTATGCCAATTTGGTTGAATCAATCTTTATTACAATTATATTGTCAATACTCATTCTTATCTAGTATTCTTTTCAAACTTTTCTTCCTTTTGAACACACAAAGGTGCACTAAACTCTAACCGATCATATAACAATCTATGTGCAAACCATTTCATCTATCTCCATCAAATGTCCTAAAATTGACAAATCAATATAGTATTATTTTACCTTTAATATTTTCGCATCTAAACACGCACATGAATCATGATACTAACCACATGTCATAATCCTAGGACTAAGACTGAACCGACATGTTAAGTCACTACTTTTGCCATAAACGTGCTTCCCATTTTTCTTTATATCCCTTCTACTTATATCTCCATCCTCTGCATTTTTTTACTCGGAATTTTATAAACTCATCTCTCAAAATTTAATCTTTTTTTTTCTCTCTGTTGACAAATCTAGTATGCCTCCTCCGGCAATGCTTGCGTTTGACAATGGATTACCCCAGGATTCCAGTGATCACGAGTGGGAAGGTTTCAGAGTTTTCCCAGGAGAAAACGCTAGCCCTAACCCTAGTCCTAGTTTCAATTTCTTGTTTAAGAAGGCAAGTCTCCAGAGCGAGAAATCAACCGATCATAATTTCTCACGTTCGTCGGTAACAGGCGACAGCTTCAGAATGGTATTACCACCGGCGATGCCTCCTCCTAGAGATGACGCTGTTCCACTTCCTATGCTCCCGGAGCCAATGAGAATCCGGAAGAAGCTTAGCCATCAAGAATCATTCCTTTTCACGAGAAAATCACATTACTCATCGGAGAAGATGTAGAACCCTTAAAAGAGAACTGCAGACTCACAGCGAATGAATTGCCAATCAGTGTGATGTTAAGGAAAGCAATCAGAGTCGATATTAAACAATCTCTTTCCTTAACTCGAATTATCACCGGCAGTGTGACGGTTTTCAGTGACAATCGAATCCCAGGATAAAACTGATATTATTTTGATTTCACAAACACTTGAAACCAAAACCAGCGAACGAAAACTCTACTATACTCTCGAGTATTACTTACTTTGTTGCAGGGAATTGAGCTTTGAGTTGTGTTTTAGTTTCCGAATCGGAAAAGCTATTAGCCTTTTAAGGTATGAAATCGAGTTTGTATATATAGAGAGAGGAGACGTCAAGGTTTGAAGCAATCAGTCAAAACTGTGACTTGAGGATAGGGAAGTGGAGAACTTGAAATTCAAGTTTCTAGAAGACTCAGTCTTCGTCAAAGTCGAAGAAGAAAATATCTTCTTCACTTAACCGATCAATTTTTACGTTTAATTGAACCAATTAAATTGAACAAAACCAAAATTGATTTTAAATTTTAATTTACAAATTTTTCCTAAAAAAATTAATCGTGCGAAGAGATCCCTTTGGGGTCTATTGCCAAGACCCAAGACCCAAGCCCGAGGCACGGTAGCGGCGGCGGCGCGTGCGTGTGTGGTCTTCCCATCTTCACTCACACACTCTATAGTGTTAGTTTTTTGAACAAAGACGTAGGCATGTCTTAATATATACAACTCAATTTTAACCGAAAGTCACAATGTGGGACTTAAGACATGTTTTTTCATTAAAAACAATCAAATCCCATAGGCCCATTTAGGCCCATTTATATTCACACTCAAAATTATTTGAGGTCCACAGCCTCTATAATAATGGCCCAACAATCCCCCACATGAATAGAAATTATTCTAGACATATGCAAACTCGATGTAAAAACTATATTCTGAACGATCTAAACTTTAACCGACTTGCCTAGACTAGACACGAACTTGACTAGACTAGACAAACTTTTGAGAGTATAAGCAAAAATGTAGTTGTATCTGATAGGTTGCATTTTTCAGCTTTGAACCTATCATATTTAATATCTGTCGAATTTACTTGGCCGGGAAGTGAACATGATGTCTTGAACCACCCGAACTTTAATGTAAACCTAGACAACAGTTATCGCGCAACAACATTTTTTGGTAGAGTTTAGTTCTCTATTGATGTTTATTTTGGCCCTGAACATTTCCTAGTTTATCGTGAGTCAACTTGGAGAATTTAGCCTAACCTTCGTTCTCCTAGAAACGGCTACATTTCACACTCACTAGGTGATCTGTCATTAGTTTTTTTTGAGAAGTATCCTGCCATACTCCACTATTATGAAACTATGGTATCATTAAAAGCCAATGCATATCCTCATACATACACACAGGTAACACTGTTTATCTTTGAAGGAACTAGGTATAGACTAAAAAGTCTAACATTGTTCACTAAGTCTGTTTGATTTAGTTTTCCCTTTGAACCTACATCTTGGGATCTCCAGTCACATAGGTGGGGTTTCCATCAAACTTCATCTTAGTTTGTAGGCTTCAAACCCACTCCTCTTGAAGATTTTAGAACTTGTTCTCGTGCCAACCCTTTAGTAAATGGATCCGCTAGGTTGTCACACAATTTGACATAATCCACATTGATTACTCCGACTGTGATTAAGTTCCTAATGGTCTTATGATGTCTACTAATATGACGAGACTTGCCATTATAGAAAGTGTTATGTGCCCGAGCAATTGCTGATTGACTTTTATAATTCATGCGAATAGCTGGCACATGTTTATCCCACTCGGGGATATCTTCCAACCAGTTCCAAAGCCATTCTGCTTATGCTGCCGCTGTGTCAAGGACTATGAACTCTGACTCCATAGTTGACCTAGCTTGAACTGTTTGTTTGGAAGATTTCCAAGACACCGCTGCACCCGCTAGTGAAAAGATATAACCACTCGTTGACTTTGAGTTTCTGGAGTCAGATATCCAATTTGCATCGCTATATCCCTCCAAAGTTGTAGGTTCTTTACCATAGTGCAAGCCATAGTCTTTGGTATAACGTAAGTAGTTCAATACTCTAGTTATACCTTTCCAGTGTTTATGTCATGGATTACTTATGTAACGACTTAGTATATTTACTATGTGCGCTAAATTGGGTCTAGTACAGTTTGTTAAGTACATTATACTCCCGATTACTCTCGCATACTCCTTTGTGATATCGCTTCACCAGAATTTTTTGTCAGATGAAGTTGAGCATCAACATGAGTTTTTGCTGTCCCATTTGAGCAAGTTTTGAACCTTTGAAGTATACTTTCAGCATAATGGGCTTGAGATAAGGTAATACTTTTAGTCTTCCTAATGATCTTTATCCCTAGGATGACATCTGCAAGTCCCATGTCTTTCATATCAAACTTCTGTCTAAGCATGTTCTTAGTCTGAATGATAAGTTCTTTCTTACTACCCATAATGAGCATATCATCTGTGTATAAACATAGAAGAACATACCCATATCTAGTACATTTTGCATAAATACATTTAATCGCACTCGTTTATGCTGAAGCCATTTTCTATCATTACATTGTCAAACTTCTCATGCCATTGTTTTGGAGCTTGCTTAACTCTGTACAATAACTTTACAAGTCTACACACTAAATTTTCTTGTCCAAGGACAACAAACCCTTCAGGTTACTTCATATAGATCTCCTCTTCTAATTCTCCATTTAGAAAGACAGTTTTCACATCCATTTGGTGGATTTCTAGGCCTCTTGCGATACCAACCAACATTTTTAGTGAAGTTATTCTCGTTACCGGAGAATAAGTATCAAATAAATCCAAGCCATCTTTTTTACAGAATCCTTGTACCACGAGCCTAGCCTTTTACTTATCTACCAAGCCATCAGTTTTCAATTTTGTTTTGAAAATTTACTTACACACGAGTGCTTTAAAGCCGTCAGGGAGATCGGTTAACTCATAAGTATGATTTTGTATAATTGAGTTCATCTCAATGGTGATAGCTTCCTTCCAAAAAGGTGCGCTTGGTGTAGTCATGGCTTCTATGAACGTTCTAGGTTCGTTCTCACAGAGAAAAACCATCATGAAATCATCGCCATAAGATTTTTCCTTACAGGCTCTCTTGCTAAGTCTAGGTTTACGTTCTACCTCCTCCACAACTTCAAGAGTTGAGGTGCCAGAAAGGCTTGCTTCACTTTCATCTTTTTGCTCACGTGTCCGCTTAGGATGTGATATATCCTTACACGGGAACACATGTTCTAAAAAGGAAGCATTACGTGATTCCATCACAGTATTTACATGGATATCCGGGATGTCCGATTTATAGAACAAGAACCGATAAGCACTACTGTTGTGCGCATATCCAATAAAATTATAGTCCACAGATTCTGGTCCAATCGTGACCTTTTTTGGAGGCGACACTGCCACTTTTGCAAGTTACCCCACACTTTAAGGTATTTATACGAAGGTTTAACACCTTTCCAAAGTTCATAGGGTGTCTTTCCGGTGACTTTGTACGGAATTTTGTTAAGAATATAATTAGTTATAAGCAACGCTTCCCCCCCCCCACATGTTTTGGGACAACCCAGATTCCCGCATCATTGCATCATTTCTTTAAGAGTTTGGTTTTTTTTTGTTCCGCAACTCCGTTATATTCCGGTGAATATGGAGCAGTTGTTTGATGAATGATTTCATGTTTCGTACAGAAAGCGTTAAATCGTCCATCATATTCCCCTCCTCTATCACTTCTGACTACTTTGATAGTCTTATTAAGTTGATTTTCAACTTCTAGCTTATATTCCTTAAACTTATTAAGTGCCTCATCTTTGCTATGTAACAAATATACATAACAATATTTCGTATGATCATCTATGAAGGTCACGAAATACTTTTTACCACCTCTAGTTGGACAATACTTTAAATCACATAAGTCTGTGTGAATTAAATCTAGAGGTGTGGTTTTCCTTTGCACTTGGGACGATAGTGTTTTTGTGAGCTTAGCTTGTACACAAACTTCACATTTTTCTTTGCACATTTTGCATTTTGGTATTACGTTTAAATTCATTAACCGGTTTATCGATTTATAATTCACATGACCTAATATTTCATGCCAAATATTAAAAGACTCAAGCAAGTAAGCAATGGGCTTAATGTTATTCATTGAATCGGTTACAACATTTTCAGAAACATTCTCAGAAACATTTTCTGAAACATCAGCAACATTGTTCTTGGGAACACTCTTATTCTCTTTCTTGATGACTGGTTGGAGACACATCTTGTCCAGTCCGTCCTTCACATAACCTCTTCCAAGGAATATGCCCCATTTCTTGAGAGTGAGAATGTCATTCTCAAGGTGAGCCGAAAATCCACCCTTGCTCATCAGAGTTCCAGAAATCAGATTCTTCCTTATGTCGGGCACATGTTTCACGTTTTTCAGTGTGATTTCCTTTTCCGAGGTCATCCTTATCACCACCAAACCCTTTCCTTTAATCTTGGAAGCAGCTTCGTTGCCCATGAGAAGTGTCTCTTCAGACATGTTCCTTTGCAAATATGAATTGTAGCACCAGTATCGTACCACCACTCCTTGGTCTTTTCTTGAAAATTGTTTCTCTCCGTAACCACATCATAAAGATCAGCCTCGGTCATATTTGCCTCATAGTTTATCGCCTTTTGTTTTCTATGACAATCCTTGGACATGTGACCATGCTTACCACAAGAGTGACACTTACCCTTGAAGGTATTTTTCTTCTTAGGAGCAGGGGTGGGTGCAGCAGCTTCCTTCTTGAAGTTCTTCCCATTAGGCTTCAAATGTGACTTAGCAAAGGCCTTACCTTTTCCCTTGTTGTCCATGTTTTTGTTATGAACAACTACATTCACGCTAAGTTCATTGACATGGATTCCATTGGCTTGATGGTTCCTGTTTTCTGTGTTCAACTGTTGAATCAAGTCCTCTAGTGTCATCAGCTTCCTCTTGTGCCTTGAGGTAGTTCTTGTAAGTCAACCAACTTGGAGGAAGCTTCTCAATAAAGCAGTTGAACGTATCTCACAGATCGACATTCCATTCGATGTGACTTCTTGACAAATCCGCTGGAAAGCCTCCACTTGTTCCATGAATGGCTTATCATCAGTTATCTGAAACTCCATGAACCTTGCCGTTACATGTTTTTGACATCAAGCGTCTTCAACTTTGTATTTCTTTACCAATGCAGCCCACAAGGATTTGGCAGTCTTTTGTTCGCAGTAAATAGCATACAACGGCTCCACTAAATGACCTAGGATCCATCTTTTGGTCATGTAGTCTCCTTGGTTCCAAGCATCCATGGTTCCAAGGGTGTAGACATCACCACATCCTTCTCCAACTTCAGGTTGATCCTCTTTAAGGTATCGTGATAGGTGCATTGCATGAAGATAAAACTTCATTTTGTTTGACCATATCTTCTAGCTTTTGCCGTTGAACTTCTCAGGCAATAAGCCTTGGTGTGAAGCTTGAAGAGAATTGAAATCTGGTGGAGGTGGAGGAGGATCATGAACGTTCTTCTCACTCATAGTTTTTTCCCTTTCGGTTTTCCCTTTTGCAGCCAATTCAGCCTTCTCTTTTTCTGCTCTGTTCGAATCAGCTGGGAACAAAGCTCTGCAAGCTGTATCATCTGTAAGAGCTGGTTTGTTTAGTGAGCTTGGAATGACGTTATGAACATCCTCATTCGTCATTGTCCTGACACAATTAAACAGATTGTATCAGTTATCAAAGTTTATCCTTATAAACGATTTGATAAACTCAAAGAAGGTAAGTTGATTTGGGAATTCAACAGAGTAAACAACTCAATCAAAAATTTGTTTATGTGTTTTCAAAACAGATAACATACACAGTAAGTTATTAAAATCGAAATTTTAATACTGAATTCGCATTCAATCAGTTTGCTCAATCGTTTTACAAAACGAGTTGCAAACACATACAATCATGTAAAAGCTTAGAAATTCACGAACATAGAATCAAGCAGTTTGGTTGTTAGTCCATGTAAGTGTTTTAGAAACAATTCCCAGACCCTGTAATTGTCGAAATCTCAACTTTTTATCGATTGAAAATCAAAAATGGAGCGATTTATACAATCAAACCAAAGCAATGATTCAATCCGTGTAATAAAACGATTCATAGATTCTAGCTTATTCGTGTAATCAAATGATTCACAGATTCTAGCTTTCAACAACACACTGGCAATTCAAAAATCCGAAGGATTTTAATTCGAGTTAAGACTGTAGAACCCTTAAAAGGGAACTGCGGACTCATAGTGAATGAATTGCCAATCAGTGTGATGTTAAGGAAAGCAATCAGAGTCGAGATTAAATAATCTTTTTCCTTAACTCGAATTATCACCCGCAGTGTGACGGTTTTTAGTGACAATCGAATCCCATGATAAAACTGATATCGTTTTGATTTCACAAACACTTGAAACCAAAACCAGCGAACAAAAACTCTACTATACTCTCGAGTATTACTTAATTTGTTGCAGGGAATTGAGCTTTGAGTTGTCTTTTAGTTTCAGAATCGGAAAAGCTATTAGCCTTTAAGGTATGAAATCGAGTTTGTATATATAGAGAGAGGAGACGTGAAGGTTTGAAGCAATCAGTCAAAACCGTGAATATATTATAGAGAGGAAAACCATTAATAAATTTAATGTCTTTCAAAATTGGAAATGTTATTATATTATTTCTTTTGTAAGAAGTTGATAATAATGATAACTATATTTGGTTTTGATATTGATTATTATTTAAGTGAATATATACTTCTAATCTATTATTTATCGTTTTTAATATATTTTCATAATGTGTGATATATTATTTTTATTAGCTAAAACCCAATTTATATGAATTCATCAAATGTCAAAACAAAATTGAGAACTAAATTTTAAATTTTATATGGAATAAAAATAAAATTTAAAAGGAGTGATCATTTCTTAGAGAAATGTATCTAATAAGAAAAAGATGTAATGAAAAGACACAACCTTATGAACTTTATTGATATGAATTTATCTAACCCCAAAACAAAATTGATAACTAAATTTCAAATTCTGAAGAGATTGGAAACCAACACTCACTAGAAGACAATTGTAAATTCATCAAAACCAATTCCAAAAAAATTTATAAAATGTATATAAATTATTCCAAAAGATGTAATCAAAAAGATGTAATGAAAATAGTATAGGCCTGTGTTATGAAACGGTTTCACTTTCACACAGAGAGAAGTCTTTGATTGTTGTTAACTTTCACCGGTGATTTTCTCCGGCCGGCGTTGGCCTTCTCAGAGTCGGTTGGCCTCTTCTTTTTCTTTTCCGTTCTGCTTATATATAATTAGTTTTTACAGTTTTTTTGATACCAAATATGGGGAATCGACAAAATCCAAATCATGGCTTTTTATTCCTTGTGATATTGGTATTGAATTTTGTGAATTCATTCAAGTTCTTGGACTCCTCTATACAACAATTACTGTATGGAGTGACAGTGATTTTGTGTTTCGAAGAAGGAAAACATACTTTGCGCAAGGAAGGAAAGAGGAGTTCGCGATTTAATCGATTGTTTTGGTCTCGCTTTTTCCGTTGCTCTGCGACGAAGATCTTTTTTGGCTGCTCCACCATAATAATTCTTATATTTTGTTTCGAGTGCTTGTCAATGCTAATAGATGATATTGGTATTGTGATTGTTTCCGGACGTAGATGCAAGTGGTTGTTGGTGTTCCGAATATTGACACAAATCAATTTGGATTTGATGTGTGAATTACGACCAGAACGAAAACCACCTTGGAGGCAGCGCGTTGAAAAGAGACTAACTATATGTGATTTTACTCAGGTTACTTTGAAGACAGCGGTTACAACAACAAGCACGATAGATTATATGTATTATCAAGATGTAGGAAAAGGTACAACGATAACAAAACCAATCAAGTTCATTAAGGTAATGCCAAAAGCATTTTGGAATCTCAGTTATATGCTGTTAGCCAACATCAAGTGTATGAAGGAGGGTCTTTACAAATGTACTCTATTTGCCCAGACTCGCGTTCAGAAAGCAGGGTTAACCCACTCTATCATCGAAACAACAATTTCCCATATTTGCGAAAAACAGTTGTACTTATGTATTTTGTATGTAATGCTGTGTTTTTTAAATTTTATATATTAAAACAATATATCCTTACGTTCTTAAATAAAAGTGATTTAGACGGGAAAAAATGTAATGAAAAAATTATGATGTTTTACTTATTTTAAAATGTTGAAATTTTGTGAAATAAGTACAAAGGATTGAATATCCACATTCACTACAAAAATTGTGAATAAGCAAACCAATTCCAAAAACATGTTTCTAAAGTGAATATAAATAGATTTCAAATGGTGTGACTGAAAAGGTGTCATGAAAAGTCATAATTGTAGAATAGAGGGATACACCGTAGATCGTATTTATTCAATAAAATACATTTATTTTTAATGAAAAGTTACAAACGAAGAGACATAACCGTAAATCACATTTATTGAAACTGTTATTCTTTTGTAAGAAGTTGATAATAATAATAACTATATTTGGTTTTGATTATGATTATTATTTAAGTAAATAGTATACTTCTAATATATTTTCATAATGTGATATATTATTTTTATTAGCTAGAACCCAATTTATATGAATTCATCAAATCTTAAAACAAAATTGATAACTAAATTTTAAATTTTCTGTGGGATAAAAATAGATTTTAAAAGGTGTGATCATCTTTTAAAGAAATGTATCTAATAATGAAAACATGTAATGAAAAGACACAACCTTAGAAACCTTATTGATAAAACAAAATTAATAACTAAATGTCAAATTGTGAAGAGATTGGAAACCTACACTCTCTAGAAAACAATTGTGAATTCATCAGAGCCAATTCCAAAACAAATTTCTAAAGTGTACATAAATTATTCCAAAAAATGTAATGAAAAATATGTAATGAAAACTTACTATGTCAATTGCATTTCGCCATGATTAAATAATCACAATACCAGACATGACTAAGAGAGATTGAAATAAAACTTGAAAAGTTTTTTGAGAAGAAAAAAATTATGAATGAAATTACTTATTTTAAAATGATAATTTTTTTATAAAATAAGTATAAAGGATTGAATATCTACATTCACTACAAAAATTGTGAACTAGCAACCCAATTGCAAAAACATGTTTCTAAAGTGGATATAAATAGATTTCAAATAATGTGATTGAAAAAATGTAGTGAAAATTCAGGGATACAACCTAGATCATATTTATTCAATAAAATATATTTATTTTTAAATAAAAAGTTACAAACGAAGAGACACAATTGTATATCGTATTCATTGAGATTGTTATTATAGATAGATTATAGAGTTTGTAATCTCGTTCTTCTAGTTTACCTGTTCCGTCAAATTGTTTGGTGTATGAAGAAGGTTTGGAACTAAGAGATCGTGTCCTTAAATGTAAATTAGAAGCTCCATTAGCTCGGCAAGCAATCTTGACTAAGAGGAATAACAGAATTCACCGTGACACAGCTCGATCTACAGATTGCAGTCATCAAGATCATCAAGCTGCTTCAGATTTGATGTAATGATGGTTTGAATCTGATCATTCTCTGCGTTCTCCTCATTACTAATCGAGAGTCAACTTCAGATCTAACTTTGTGAACATATGTTGTTATCACAAGTCACACGCACTCCTTGCTGGGTCATTTAGTTAGTCTGATATGTTCATGGGCTTTGGCCTAATCTCAATGTTAAAATTGGGTTTAATTACTATGGATGTATCCACAATGTTATTTTCTTTTTCATAGATTATTAATTCATAGAGACTATTTGAAACTTCTGATATATGCTAGGGTTTCGAAAATAGTTAAAACAACACAAAGCTTAAATAATCACAAAAAGTTTTTACCGTAAATCCAAAACTACATAAAATTTTAAATTTCAATCTAAAACTATACAATGTTTTAGATTTCATGTTTTGTCTATAATTACTAGGGGAAAAGCTCCACCGAATTATCATGTCAGCATGTCAATTATTATTTTCTGAGATAAATAGAATACTTAAAAAATTAACCAACCAGTTTAAATATTTAACCAATAATATGTTTTCGACAATTTTCTTAAAAATATAAAATGCAAATACTCAAAGCCTCAAAAATAAAAGGCATACTAGTATTATACTCACGTTATAGTGCGAAAAATTTGTTTGTTTTGATTGTTTTTAAAAACGATTTTCATTTAAGTTTTTAGATTCATGTTGATATTTTGAAATATTTTTTTCGAGAAATTGTTTTAGAAGCTTAAAACCTGATCCAAATAAAAAGAATCGAACCCGACAAAATACTCAAACAGACTTAAATTTGTGTATCCAAAAAAGCGATTTCATACTCGAACCGAAACCAAATCAAAACCAAGTTTTAGCTTATTAGAGTTTTTCTATTAATTTTTAATTTACTTTAAATTTTTAAATAAAAATACATGAAATCCAGATTCGATCTATACCGAACCAAACTCTATCCAAAAAATAAAATATTTGAGAAAGTTTAAAATCTAAATAATCAAAATATTGAATTAGATGAACCAAACCTGACAAAATACCAGAACATGTTCTAAATCTATTTATCAGAAAAATCGAATTATAACCCAAAACAGAACCGAATCAATAACTGAATTTGTAACTGATATATTTTTATTAAATTCTAGCTTTTTAGAATTTTTTAATTAAAGATTATTAAATTTGAATATATATATATATATATATATCTGTATATCTATTTTAGTCTTATTTTTAAAGATAAATTATAAACCTTAGATCATTTTATCTTATAGTTTATGAAAGAGCTAAAATAAAAATATAAAATATATTGTTTTAATATATAAGATGTAAATCCGGTGCTAAGAAGCAGGTGATCTAGTTGGCTTGTCCTTGATCCAGCTGGCACCAGGTGGTGAGTTCGTTCCCACAAAGCTCTAGTGGGAGCAATTTGGTTATGGATCGAGCATTTATCGATCCCACTAATATTAAAGATAATGATTAAGGTTGAAAATATATATATTCGGTTAATATGGGTCTATGGTGTGTATAAGACCGTGTGTAATTTATCAAAACTGTGTGGTTCTCTTGTTCTAGACTGCAGAAAGTAACCAGATAACTGACAAAACTTGTATAGTTGGAACTTAGGTTCGAAGTTCCGACATTGCAGAAAATAGTTAAAAGTATTAAATTATGTCTTCGTCAGTAAAGTGCTGAAAAAGCTCTTTTGAAATAATAAAAAATCTGAAACTTATGTTCGAAGTTCCAACACAGTTTAATGGTGACTTGACACGTATCCATTCACTATAAAACAAAAAAGTATCCCACTACATTTTTTCAAGCAATTAGATTGATATAACATGATTCATACCAAAATCCATTCTTTAAAACATTTTCTTATCTATCATATATAGAGGAGAAAAGTCGAAATCCTGGTATCAAAGTCAATTGGTCATTTAAATTATCAGATTAATAAATTTTTGTTTTTATTAATTTATTAATTTTGTAAAATTTGGACAAAAAACAATTGGTTGTAAAAGTGATGTAATGTTAATATTATTAAAATATAAGTTTTTAATTCAAAACTAATTGACAATGAGTGCAGAAGTTCTTATATATACTAAAAATGATCCTTTCTAATTCTTGATGTGAATATTATTTCTTAATATGCCCCTCGAGATGATGGTTTTTTGGCCATTAAAAATCTTGATATGTTCGCGGATTGATCGATGTCATCAATTTTGGGCCTCGGTTGTCGATGATTAGATCAACTTTAGATCGGATCGAGTTAGACAACATAGATCGTGGGCTCTGATACAATATTAGAATATGGGCTTCCGACTCAAAATCAATTGGCAATGAGTATAAAAGCTCATATATTATATATACTAAAGAGGATCTCTTCCAAATTCCGATGTGGTATATTATTCTCTAATAAATATATGGGTATAAGATTTTGTTTTAACAATATACAGACTTGTAACTTTGTTAATACGATTTAACATTAAAAAAATTAGAAATCTTATATATTAAAGCGGAAGACACTTTCATTTTAACCGTGTTACAAATTAAAGGATAAAATTAATCTAAGGTTCATAACAACCCTTTAAAAATAGGATAAGGTGGTTTTGTTACAAATTATTATATAAAAAATCAAATTTTATTGAAAGTTTTTTGAAAAACTCAAATTTAATATAAAAAAATATTTTGGTTACATATTCGGTTATTAATTTGATTCCGATTCAGGTTCAGATTGAATTCTGATATTTTATCATATTCACTTCATCTAATTCGGTATTTTGGTTTAAGATATATTCAAATATTTTATCCTTCGAATATAGTTTGGTACGATATAGATCAAGTTCGGATCTGAGCATTTTTATATGAAAATTCAAAATTTTAAAAGATTTAATAAAAAAACTCTAAAATTTGTTCTAGGTTGGTTTCATATCGGATTTGGGTTTAGTTTTTTTTAAAAAATATAGGCTTAGGACTTGTGAGGTGTTTTGTCGGGTTTGGTTCGGATTAGATTATTTTAGTTTGAGTTGATTTTGTTTCGAGTTTTGGATCACTAGAATATTATTCTGAAAATAATATTTAAAATATCATCACGGATCGAAGAAGCAAATAAACATGGGTTGAAAAAAATAATCAAATCTGATCCTAGGACTTATTAAAATGGATAACAACCAAAACGTAGTTGATGTATTTTGTATTTCTGATTATTGAAGTTATTGGGAAACTAAAAATATTCAGAAAATGTAATTTAATAGAAATCTTAAGAGGTAAGCGGCGGCTATAAATAGTAGGTGTAATAGCCATTCTTCTCTTCACTCACTACTCGAACACGAAGATATATTTGAGTCGAGATTTGGTAAGTTTTTATTAGAGGTGATTTCTGTGAGTAAAAATGGTGAAAGATGTGGTTGGTTATAGATTTGCTCCGACAGAAGAAGAATTGATTAACTATTACCTGAAGAACAAAAATCTTGGTAAAACATGGCTCGTTGAAGAAGCTATTAACGAGATCAACATCTGTAGCTACGAACCCAAGGATATGCCTAGTAAGTCTCTCTTTGTTGATCATTTCTAGTTTTGATTGGGTGTGATTGTTAGAACGTAATATATATCTCGTATCGAAAGTTTTGATTATTCTAACGTAATATATATACACTACAAGAAAACAAAACCGAAACCTATGGCTAATTCAGTTGGTTTCCATAGGAATAGAGCGATTTCCAACGAAAATTGATGGAAAGAGGTGGTCGGCTTAGACTCATCGGTTTTGAGGGTTTTGGTTGGTGACCGTGGGTTTAACCGACGGACACCTACCGGTTGCCGTCGTAGGTTTCTGTTGGTTATTTCCGTGGCTTTTCGTAGGATAAAAGCCGTAGATAGCCGTCGGTGAATGCTGTGGGTTTCCGTAGGTTATCTACACCGTGGGTTACCGTAGGCCGTGTTATCCATAGGTTTCTGTCGCCATATGCCGTGGGTTACTGTAGATATTGTTGTCCGTTGGTATTTTTCTGTGGGTAACCGTAGGTCTCTATTTGTAGCTGTCCGTTGGTTTATTTTCCGTAAGATTCTGTTGTAAGGTTGCCGTTGCTTTTCGTAGCTCTTATTCTGTTGGTTTCCGTAGATTGGCTCATGGAAACCGACAAAACGTTTTTATTGTAATTTAAAAATAATAAGTTTTATTATTTTTATTTGAAAGTATTTATTTTTATAAATTTGCAAATATAAAAAAAAATTTAATTAAAAAATTTAATTAAAAAATTTAATTTATAAACAAAATGTATTAAAAATATAAAAACAAAAAAACAAAAACTAAATTAGAAGTCGGATCTTTTGTTTCACTATCTTCCGGTAAACTCCTTGGTTGCATGAGTTCGAGTAATCT